>QVTF01022372.1:435000-470000 GCA_003573665.1 Oxygymnocypris stewartii | reverse complement strand
AGTTGAAACTCGGATTCTGGAGGAACAGTGTGGTTTTCGTCCCGGTCGTGGGACACTGGACCAGCTCTATACCCTTTCTAGGGTGCTGGAGGGTGCCCAACCAATCCACATGTGCTTTGTGGATTTGGAGAAGGCATTCGACTGTGTCCCTTGCGTCGTCCTGTGGGAGGTGCTTTGGGAGTATGGGGTCCGGGGCCTGTACGACCGGAGCAGGAGCTTGGTTCGCATTGCCGGCAGTAAGTCAGACTTGTTCCCAGTGCATGTTGAACTCCAGCAGGGCTGCCCTTTGTCAAGTCAAGTCAAGTCACCTTTATTTATATAGCGCCTTTAACAATACAAATTGTAACAAAGCACTGCACAATATCAAAATAGGCAAATTTTGTCAATAATGTAAAATGACAGGATTTAACACTCAATTATCTGCTGAATGCATTTCATTATTGAATTTAGTAATGGCATTGTCCAGCTCAGTTCAGTTTAAATAATATCTGTGCAATCAAGTCGATGATTGTGCTGGAAATGAAGTGTCCCCAACTGAGCAAGCCAGAGGCAACAGCGGCAAGGAACGAAAACTCCATCGGTGACAGAATGGAGAAAAAACCTTGGGAGAAACCAGGCTCAGTCGGGTGGCCAGTTCCCCTCCGGCCAGACGAATCAGTAGTTTGTTCCAACTGCAGCAAAGTCAGAGTGTAAGTGGTCCACTGGTTCCAGGGGTCTTTCCCCGATGGATGTCTAGGTGACTAGGTCCTCACTGGAGATCTGTCTCTGGGGCTCATCTCGGAGGTCCTCGGAGGGGTTGTCATCGTCTCTTCTCAGGTGTTCGGTCATCTCTATCGTTTAAGGGTAGGATCCAGACTGAAGCTTGTGTAATTCCTAACTACCACGGGATGTTAATCCCGTGGCAGTAACATAGAAACAGTAAGACAATTAGCGTAGCAGCTGCTCCATCCAGGAATTACCCTGGATGAAATTATCAGTATAACCCAAGCTAAAGCATAATAATGTGCATTTGTTCAGATAGACTGGCAGTACAAGATTGTGAGATGCATTATACGAATGCTTGGCTAAAGAGATGCGTCTTTAATCTAGATTTAAACAGAGAGAGTGTGTCTGAACCCCGAACGTTTTCTGGAAGGCTATTCCATAGTTTAGGAGCCAGATATGAAAAAGTTCTACCTCCTTTTGTGGACTTTGCTATCCTAGGTACTACCAAGAGTCCAGAGTTTTGCGACCTTAGGGAGCGGGTTGGATTGTAGCGTGATAGAAGATTAGTTAGGTACGCAGGAGCTAAATAATTTAGGGCCTTATAGGCAAGTAATAATATTTTGTAACTGATACGAAACTTAATAGGTAGCCAGTGCAGAGACTGTAAGATTGGAGTAATATGGTCATATTTTCTTGACCTGGTAAGGACTCTAGTCGCAGCATTTTGTACTATCTGTAGCTTGTTTATTGAGGATGCAGGACAACCACCTAGCAGTGCATTACAATAGTCCAGAATAGAGGTCATGAATGCATGAACTAACTTTTCTGCATCAGAAACACTTAACATGTTCCGTAGCTTGGAAATGTTTCTAAGATGGAAGAATGCTGTTTTTGTAACATTGGAAATATGATTTTCAAAGATAGGTTGCTGTCTAATATAACACCCAGATTTTTAACTGTAGAGGAAGTAACATTACATCCGTCTAGTTGCAAATTGTAATCCAAGAGATTCTGTGTACTGTTTTTAGGTCCAATAAGTAATATCTCGGTCTTATCTGAATTTAATAGGAGAAAATTACTGGTCATCCAATCTTTTATGTTTTTAACACACTCTGTTAGCTTAGATAGTTTAGAAGTTTCATCTGGTTTTGTTGAGATATATAGTTGAGTGTCATCAGCATAACAATGGAAACTAATCCCGTATTTTCTAATAATATTACCAAGGGGCAGCATATATAATGAAAATAATAGAGGACCTAGGACAGATCCTTGTGGTACTCCATACTTTGTCACCGGTTCTGTTCAGAATTTCTAGTCGCAGTCGAGTGCCGGAGGGTGTCCGGTTTGGGGACCACACGATTTCGTCTCTGCTTTTTGCGGATGATGTTGTCTTGTTGGCCTCTTCAGACCGGGACCTTTGGCATGCACCAGGACAGTTTGCAACCGAGTGTGAAGCGGCTGGGATGAGAATCAGCACCTCCAAGTCCGAGGCCATGGTGCTCAGTCGGTAAAAGGTGGCTTGGCCACTTCAGATTGGTGGAGTGTTCCTGCCGCTCCTGGAGGAGTTTAAGTATCTTGGGGTCTTGTTCAGGAGCGAGGGAAGGATGGAGCGGGAGATTGTCAGACGGATCGGTGCAGCTTCTGCAGTAATGCGGTCGATGTACCGGTCTGTTGTGGTGAAGAAGGAGCTGAGCTGCAAGGCGAAGCTCTCGATTTACCCATCAATCTACGTTCTTACTCTCACCTATGGTCATGAGCTGTGGGTCATGACCGAAAGGACAAGATCCTGGATACAGGCGGCCGAAATGAGCTTTCTCCGCAGGGTGGCTGGGCGCTCCCTTAGAGATAGGGTGAGGAGCTCGGTCACTCGGGAGGAGCTCAGAGTAGAGGACCCAGCTGAGGTGGCTCGGGCATCTGTTCCGGATGCCTCCTGGACGCCTTCCTAGACGCCTTCCTGGGGAGGTGTTCCGGGCACGTCCCACCGGGAGGAGACCCCGGGGAAGACCCAGGACACGCTGGAGGGATTATGTCTCCGGACTGGCATGGGAACGCCTCGGTACCCCCCCCCCCGGAGGGGCAATGCATCGGTACCCCCCCGGAGGAGCAGGAGGAAGAGTCTAGGGAGAGGGAAGTCTGGGCATCTCTGCTTAAACTGCTGCCCCAGTGACCCGGCTCTGGATAAGCGGAAGAAGATGGATGGATGGATATATATATAAATAAGCAGCACAATTGTTTCCAATATTGATAATAAATCAGCATATTAGAATGATTTTCCTATGGATCATGCACTGAAGACTGGAGTAATGAAGCTGAAATACAGCTTTGATCACAGAAATAAATATATAAAAATAGTAAAAAAAAATATTTTTGAACTATCTTTTAAATCGTAATAATATTTCACATTATTAAATGTTTCTATATTTTTGATCAAATAAACGCAGGCTTGTCGAGCATAAGACACTTTCATAATTCTGCATAATTGGCAACATAAAGTCCTTTCGCGTCCCCATTTCTCGCCTACACTTCACATAACAGGCCTGTAGGTGGCGCTTGGCTTCATTAACTGTGAACGGTGCATCACACATCAATATAAGTCAATTTAATACTGATTACTGTGGCTGTTGCCGCTGCACGGTTTTGTAATAATTCAGCATCTATTTTTCCAGCGATCTAATTTGATTTATAAAATTAACAAACCGCAGATCCAGATCCACAAATAAGCTCGACTCAAATAACCGCTCCTCTTCATATGCTGTCCAATGAAATTTGAACTCATGCCAGATCACGATTGGTTGCTGTGTTTTACATGACTAATGGCCATTGATGAATTATCCGGCTCTCTCTCATGAAACCAACATGTGACTAAACCTGCAGTTCCTCGACTGGCCACTAGAGGCTGGCTGCATAAGGGAGTCAGTCCCGTAGACCCAATTCTATTAAGCCTTAAAGCTCTGCATAATTAAGGGCGTGGCCACTTGAGTGACAGGTGGATTGCTGCTGCCTCGCGTGGTTTCAGCAACAAGCTCCACCCACCTCTCGCCTTTTTGCCCATTTTCGATTATCCGGGAGTGACGCGCTGCCAAGATGGCGATGACCGGCTCCGCCCACTTTGAGCTTCAAAGATCATCTTTATCGGTATCGGCCAAAATGTTAATATCGGTGCATCCCTAGTGTGAAGTGTTAAGAGTCTCTTGTTTGATTCTGCAGGTCAGGACTCTGTTCGTCAGCGGTCTGCCGCCGGACATCAAGCCCAGAGAGCTTTATCTGTTATTCAGGCCTTTCCAGGTTTGTGTGTTTGCTCTGAATCCTGGACAGAAAGCACACGCCTCTCCCGTATCTGTACTATAAGCACTTTTAAATGCACTTGTACTTAAGTCTTTATCACTTGTAATGGAGTGATATTTGACCTGCGGTACAGTTTGTCCAGCTCTGTCACACGATTCTGTGTTCTCCTTCCATTAATTAAATGAAATTACTGTGTTTCGTTTCTGATTCTCTTCCTCAGGGTTATGAAGGGTCCTTGATCAAATTCACCTCCAAACAGGTGAGAAATATACGAGTATATGAATCAGTATGATGCATTAATATTCTCACTTGAACTGAAATGTGTGTCGCTCCTCAGACGCTATATAAGAAACACTAGGTGGTTACTAGGTTGTTATGAGTGGTTGCTAGGGCATTGTGAGTGGTTGCTACTAGGTTGTTGCTATGTGGTTACTAGGGTATTGTGAGTGGTTGCTAGGTTGTTGCTATGTGGTAGGTTGTTGCTATGTGGTTGCATGTGTGTACTAGGTGGTTGCTATTGTCTTGTGGATGGTTGCTAGGTTGTTGCTATGTGGTTACTAGGGTATTATGAGTTGTTGCTATGTGGTTGCTTGTGTGTTCTTGGTGGTTGCTAGGGTGTTGTGGATGGTTGCTAGGTTATTGCTATGTGACTACTCGGGTATTGTGAGTAGTTGCTAGGTTGGTGCTATGTGGTTACTAAGGTATTGTGAGTAGTTGCTAGTTTGTTGCTATGTGGTTACTAGATTATTATGAATTGTTGCTATGTGGTTGCTTGTGTATTCTTAGTGGTCGCTAGGGTGTTGTGTATGGTGTTTAGGGTGTTGCTAGTGTGTTGTGGGTGGTGTTTAGGGTGTTGCTATGTGGTTGCTAGGGTATTATGAGTTGTTGCTATGTGATTGCTTGTGTGTTCTTGGTGGTTGCTAGGGTGTTGTGTATGGTGTTTAGGGTGTTGCTAGTGTGTTGTGGGTGGTGTTTCGGTGTTGCTAGGTTGTTGTGGATGGTGTTTAGGGTGTTGCTAGGGTGTTGTGTTTGGTTGCTAGGTTGTTGTGGATGGTGTTTAGGGTGTTGCTAGGGTGTTGTGTTTGGTTGCTAGGTTGTTGTGGATGGTGTTTAGGGTGTTGCTAGGGTGTTGTGGTTGGTTGCTATGAGGTTGCGAGATGGATATTTTGAGAGTTGTATTATAAGACGACGGCTGTTGGCGGAGCAGTGAAATATGTTTAGGTCCTTTACATATTCACTCATCATTTCTAATCACTAGTTTAATGCTCCTGTTACGTCTCAAGGACTGTGAGCTTAAAAGAGTTCTAGATTGAGTTTAGCTAGTTACTCCATAACACACCATCTCCATATACTTCTTTTCTTTCTCTCTTTGTGAAGCGTTAAATACTAGAAGTGTGTGTATTTTTAGAAATGCTTCTTATCTCTTTCAAAAGCATGACGGATGTGGAGACACACTTCCCGTGTGATAATGAGGACATATTAGGGTTGGTTAATATTTCAGTCAAATATTGGGTATTTAAAACAATGCAATATAATTATGATGACGTTGACTATTGTTTTATTACACACAATATTCTAATATTTCAGACTGTCAAAAGTGCATAATCGCAACACATTTAACATTGTAATAACAACATTTTTAAGTAACTTAAAAAATATGGCACTTCATCCAAAACAATGCGCTCCAAGGATCCAGATCTTATAGTTTGTGTTACAAAAGGAGCTTAAAACAAGCAGAACAGGAACGGTTTCACGCCATCAGTCCAGGATTGAGATGCAGTGTCCTTCAGACTCGAGTTATTGATTAATAATTACATTTTAGATTAATGCATTTAAAACAGTCTATGCGTTTTATTAACATATGGGATTCTATGAAACACTACAAATATTTACACAAGTATTGAAAATGATTCAAATGTATTGGAAAATGCTATGTTTGATTCTTTCCGACATTAAAGCACTTAAAGACACGCTCATAATCACGACTTGGGAAATAAGACATTTATAATAGCACGTGAAACAGTGATATTTATGAATTTTTGCGGCTTTCTCTGTAATATTTTCAGTTTAGATGGATGCAATCTCTGAATGAGGATGGAATAAATGAGGAAAAGAAAAAAATGCAATGATTTTATGCAAAATTGTATAATAATAAAACAAAATTATTATAATGCAAGACAGCAATGTATTAGCTGGATAGTGTAATACACAACTGCGCTACAAAATAAAGGCAGAGTATATTGATTATCACTTTACACAAAAGTAGTAAAATGACAGTAATTATTAGGTTTTGATTTCTTTATTTGAAAGGATTAAAGATTTGAGCTTTTTGCGATTTCCTTTTCTGATCAACAGATGCTTTGCCAAAGCAATAGAGCCACCGCTAACTATGTTAGGTTAATTACAAAACTGAGACTGATGAGTAAGAATCAAGTAATGAGACAGACATCTGATGTAGAAGAAGCAGCACAATTCATACATTTAAAATTACTTTAAATTAGTGCTAGACAGAGTTTTAATCTTTGGTTCGCACATGTAACCTTTACTTGTTGTTGGTTTGAAGGACGTATATGTGTAGAAACAAGGCTGTGTGTAATTATCTTTGGCCGTCGTCTCTTCATCATGGATAGTAGCAGGGCTCTAGAGTGCGACCTAATTTCTCTCGGGTGCGACTAACAAAAATCCCAGGGCGCACTGGTGCGTCCAGCCATTTGAGAAAAGAAAAAAAAGTATCCGCGACTCAGAAACTCTGTGGTTCAACAAAAGACACACCCGTTAGGCTTATATCGTGGTCTAAACCAATCAGAGATAGTGAAGGGCGGACCCCCCCCTCTGATTGGCCGTGGTCCAGATATTCCTGTATGTGTGTGTGCGCGTTGACAAATGCGTCACGTGTGCTGCTGCAGTCAGACAGAGAGAAAGAGGTGAGTAGTAGAGATGCGTGCAGTGTTGCCAACTTAGCGACATTTAGCGCCTTTGTAGACCCCCATAGCAACTTTTTGTTTTCCAAAAAAAGCAACTAGTGACAAATCGAGTCTCTCAGAGTGTCTCTGTGATCGCCGCAACAGCGCGAGATCAGCGCGCTTTCTCTGCATCTGCTCTGTTCAGCAAGTGTCTGAGAGGAGCCCGTTCAGTTAAAACGGATATTATTGCTTCTCTAAATGTACATGCAAATATAGAAGAAATCATAGCACAGGAATTGTCTTGTCTTATATTGTGTATTATTTGATTTCATCAGACAACGGCTCAATAAAATTATAAATTAGTATTTTTGTGCAGACTAGCTTCTTGGAAGGGAGAGCTGGTTATGAATTCTTAAAGGGACGTGTTTCAGTCATTATTTCATATTTATCCTGTTGACTGACAACATAAACAGTCAAATATATAAAGTAAAACAGTTTTATTGAGAATTTGGCTGCATTAAAATTCAGTATGAGCACAGAGAGACGATTAGACGGAACAGAACAGTTATTTTTTTCTTTACTTTTAGTCATTTAGCAGACGCTTTTATCCAAAGCGACTTACAAATAAGAAAAAGTAACTAAAATTAAAAGTTAAAACTATACATATTATATACACACATTTAAGAAGATAAAGACATGAAATAAACATGACAAATGCATACAACATTTAAAAACTAAACATTTAAATGAAAATAAAGCTAAAAAAAAAATCAAAATATTAAATCAAGAAAAGGTATGAGTATAAAAATGCTTCTAACATAACACCAAAGGCCTAAGTATACTTCTTTTTTGCATAGTAAGAATTGGTTATAAAAACCAATTTTTGGGGGGGGGGGGGTTGAGAAGCACTGCACTAGAGCATCCCTTCGTTCAGACACAGTGGAAGATCTGATCAGAATCAGTGTAGAGGGGCAAGTCTGGAAGATGTTGATGCTAGAGAGAGTGTGGTCAGCTGGTTTAGCCAAAGCCAAAGATCAAGAAGGTCAAACTACAGGAGTTGGCCATCCGAGGGGCATGTAACTGCAATGGAGGATAGTCCATAATACATTGAGCCACGAGATGTTCAGTTTGACGCCCTTAAAACACTTAATTTAGATTTTATTTATCTTGAGATGTTTTAAGTTTAAATCTCTGCTCAGTGAAGCACTTTAAGCACCAACACTTTTTCAGTAAGTTACCTTTCTTGTAGAATTGTGCTTCAAATAAAGAACTTTATGTTGACCAGATTGTTAGTTAGTCGTTTACTAGTCAATATTGCCTATATAAAAATTTGGGTGCACCTAACTTTTGTGCCGGTGCACCTAAGAAAAAAAGTTAGGTGCACCAGTGCCCCCAGTGCAAAAAGTTAGTCTAGAGCCCTGAGTAGTGTGTGTCGAACTTGAATATCAGCCCACTCCTGAGTGTCATGACATCAGTTATGTTAATCATAAATGAAAACAATATATAGATATATGTCCTCACTAGTTAATCAGTCAGCAGACATTGCTTAGACATAGCTAACCTGATGATATCCTCCAAGGGTAACATGTAAAGTGTAAAAAGTAACGGCCCTAGTACTGAGCATTGAGGTACTCCATACTGCACTCATACACACACACACACACACACACACACACACACACACACACACACACACACACACACACACACACACACACACACACACACACACACACACACACACACACACACACACACACACACACACACCCATGATATTTCCTAAGGGTAACATGTAAAGTGTGAAAAGTAACAGCCCTAGTACTGATTCTTGAGGTACTCCATACTGCACTTGTGATTGATATGATACCTCTACATTCACTGCTATGAATTGATGGCGGTCAGATAAGTATGATTTGAACCATGCTAATGCACTTCCACTAATATCAACAGAGTTTTCAAGTCTATTCAAAAGAATGTTGTGATCGATCGTGTCGAACCCAGCGCTAAGATCCAGGAGCACTAATAGAGAGATACAACCACGATCAGATGATAAGAGCAGGTCATTAGTCACTCTAATGAGAGCAGTCTCAGTATTATGAGATGCTCTAAATCCTGACTGGAAATCCTCACAGATATAATTTTTCTCTAAGAAGGAATATAATTGTGAGGATGCTAGGATGAGAATGTTGTGCAGGTGTTTGTGTGATGGGTGAGTTTAGGGGTTAGTTGGGTTAGCTGATAAATGATCATTAACCTGATAGAAAATCAGTGAAGTCACTAATATCGTCAAAGAACCGTGTGAGTAAGATCAGATGTAAAGGTGTTATTTCTGTTTATCCAGGTTAATGTTGACTGTGTTTGTGTCCTTGAGGCTCAGTCTGTGGCAGACGACAGTTGATTGGTTTCTCTGTTAGTTATTAGCGTTAGGTTTCTATCAGCGGCTCAAACAGTGAACACAACTCACATGTGCTCCGTTGTCTCTGTGTCTCGGTAGTTATTCATGATTCTCTCTCAGACTGCTGTTCAGAGCGGTTTGAAGAGCTGCTGCTTCTCCTTACCTTGATTTCTTTGTGTTTCTGCAGCCGGTGGGGTTTGTGAGTTTTGACAGTCGCTCAGAGGCGGAGGCCGCTAAGAATGCCCTGAACGTGAGTTTAACGCTTCATCTCAGCATAACACTGCTAAAAACAGACCAAAGGCTCCTCGTGTGGTGATTCTGACAGAAGACACTCACTCACACACACACACACACGCACGCACACACATAAACGCACACGCACACGCACACGCACACTCGCTCGCTCGCATGCACACACACACACACACACACACACATAAACGCACACACACACACACACACACACACACACACACGCACACGCACACGCACACTCGCTCGCTCGCATGCACACACACACACACACACACACATAAACGCACACACACACACACACACACACACACACACACACACACACACACACACACACACACACACACACAGATGAAAACGAGGCAATCTATAGATTAAAGAGCTTCATCTTCCTCTCTTGTTTTCATTGATCCAGGATTTGGTTTTAATCTCAGTGTGAACAGGAGAGACTGACCTTGAGAGGATTTGAGCTCTGCAGTTAAGAAAAGTTAAAATTAGATGCACATATAACGAAAGACAGTACTAATTAAAATGGCTTTGGTTTTTTCCCATGTCTCTGTACAGGTTACTGTCTTGAAGTGAACTGCACAAAACCGGGTAGTTTTTGAAATGTGTAACTTTCATCTGAACTTGATGTCTATTCTGACTCAAAGATGAATTATTTATTGCGCCACACAGATAGCTGGATTGAAAAGATATTGAAAAGTATTTGTAATATACAGTTGGAGTCAAAAGTTTACATACACCTTGCAGAATCTGCTATATGTTAATTATTTTACCAAAATAAGAGGGATCATACAAAATGCATGCTATTGTTTATTTAGTACTGACTCGAATAAGATATTTCACATAAAAGATGGTTACATGTAGTCTACAAGAGAAAATAATAGTTGAATTTATAAAAATTACCCGGTTCAAAAGTTTACACCCCCTTGATTCTTAACACTGTGTTCTTGCCTGAATGATCCACAGCTGTGTTTTTTAGTTTAGTGATAGTTGTTCATGAGTCTCTTGTTTGTCCTGAACAGTTAAACTGTCTGCTGTTCTTCAGAAAAATCATTCAGCTCCCAAAAATTATTTGGTTTTCCAGCATTTTTGTGTATTTGAACCCTTTCTAACAATGATTATTTTGAGATCCATCTTTTCACACCGAGGACAACTGAGAGACTCATATGCAGCTATTACAGAATATTCAAACATTTACTGATGCTCCAGAAGAAGAAACCATGCATTAAGAGCCAGGCGTGAAAACTTTTGAACAGAATGAAGATGTGTATATTTTTCTTGTTTTGCCTAAATATCATATTTTTTTCATTTAGTTCTGCCCCTCAGAAGCTGCAGAAGATAGTTACATGTTTTCCAGAAGACAAATTAAGTTAAATTTACCCTGATCTTCAAATTCAAAAGTTTTCTTAATGCATGGTTTCTCCTCCTAGAGCATCAGTGAGTGTTTGAATCTTCTGTAATAGATGCGTATGAGTCCCTCAGTTATCCTCGGTGTGAAAATATGGGTCTCAAAATCATACAGTCATTGTTGGAAAGGGTTTAAATACACAAAAATGCTAGAAAACCAAATAATTTGTGGGAGCTGAAGGGTTTTTCTGAAGAACAGCAGACAGTTTAACTGTTCAGGACAAACAAGAGACTCATGAACAACTATCACTAAACTAATAAACACAGCTGTGCATCATTCAGACAACAACACAGTGTTAAGAATCAAGGGGGTGTAAACATTTGAACGGGGTCATTTTTATAAATTCAACTATTATTTTCTCTTGTGGACTACATGAAAACATATTTTATGTGAAATGTATTATTCAGGTCAGTACTAAATAAACAATAACATGCATTATGTATGATCCCTCTTGGTAAAATAATCAACATTTAGCAGATTGTGCAAGGTGTATGTGAAGTTTTGTCTTCAACTGTAGTTCATCTTTTTGTTTCTGATGTAAAAATACATTAGAGGTTGACCTGATATTGTTCTGACCGATTGGTGAAAGAAGTGTTCAATGTGCAAGAACAGCTGATTGTCTGCATGCGCCTCCAGTCGTCCGAGTTTAACCCCACAAAACACAAACCTCCACAAGCAGACTTTCTTTGTCAGGTGACAATGCAGTACACTTAGACTTACATGCGTTAGACAAACTGCAGTGGATCTGTGATGTCTGGAATGATGTTCTTCAGCATTGTTTTCCCTGCTATCCATGACCCATCAGAACAGACCTGAGATCCACTGTGTTATGAATGAGATGAAAAAGCAGACGTCATGAGTGTGATGTGAGAATGAGCTAGATCCAGCACGTTTGCTATAATGACATTTGTTCCTCGTTTGTCAGGGCGTTCGCTTTGACCCGGATATTCCCCAGACCTTACGGCTGGAGTTTGCCAAAGCCAATACCAAGATGGCCAAGAGCAAACTAGTAGGAATACCAAACCCTTCGCCGTCCAGACAGAGTCCTGGCCCTCCCTGCGTCAGCCGAGAGCCCTGTGAGTAAAACAGACACAGGTGTTTGTCTTACTATATCTAGACTTGATCTCTTTATCTAAAAACTTAGCCTGTGGTCCACAATCATATGAGAAGTTTAAGGCAGCCGAACTCACGCTGGCACCTGCTGTTTGTGCAGATGAGCTGAGCGTTCCTGCGCTGTACACCAGCAGTCCTGAGATGTGGGGATCTTACCCGCTGTACCCTCCGCCGGCGTACGCCTACAGCTCCTCGCTGCACGCTCAGGTAACACATTACACAGCTGCACCATTCCCACAAACACACTCGGGCAGGGTCGTAAACGTGTGGTGGATCATTTATTAAAGGGGTCGTCGGATGCCCATTTTCCACAGTTGGTATGATTCTTCATGAAATGTCTACAAAACATTTTAGTTACAATTTATCAGCGGTAGTGTAAAACAACACCCTTTATGCCTTGTCAAAAACAGATCTGTTCACAGCGAACCGTTTCGGTGCATGTCTCTTTAAATGCTAATGAGCTGCTGCTCGCCCCGCCCCACCCCTCTCTTCTGTTTTGTGTGTATTTGATGCTAATACAGGGCAGTCCGTCAGTGGCTGTAGGCGGGGCTTGATCAGTGTGATGTCATATACTATTTATTTATTTGTGGGGAAAAAAATACTAAAATAAGGTGCAAAATAAGTGTTACAGGTAAGGTTTTTCTTAAACTGATTTAGACATGTTTTAGTATCAGGTTTATATTGACCATCATCCATTCTGCTCTGCAAGATATCAGCATCGGCCTTTAAAAAAACATATTAGCCGAACATTAATAAATAAGCTAATTGCAGTGAATGATATGCTGTAATGGTCCAATACTGGCACCTCTGGTAAAGGACACTACAAGTGTGTCCTTTACCAGAGGTGTATTAGCTATTAGAAAGGGTTGTATATTAGTATTCTCCCTCTGTTTCTAAAGCTGGTGAGCTGCAAACCTGTGCATGTGAACAGAAATGTTGATGCAGATGATCTGACTCCGGTTTTTTGTGTCAGATTCACTGGCTGCCAACCGCAGACGCAACCAATCAGGGCTGGAAAAGCCGACAGTTCTGTTGATGTCTTTATGTGAGTATAACACACACAGAACAAGTGTCCTCATAAACCAGGTTTATGTTTTAATACCCTCATAAATTCAAGCACATACACAAGATTTCTAAATGACACGTCTGTGGAAAATAACTCCTTCATCCACGAACTCCTTTAGCTCTCCTCCATCACTGCAAGAAAAGATTAAATCAGTATTTCTGAGTCAAGTAAAAGTATGGAGTGATAAACCGAAATTAGGTAATGAGCACAGCGATGTAGGAAATAATAGTAAGTTTAGAGTCATAAATATAAGGAATATCATCAGAAATAGGTTAATTTGTGTTCTAAAGATGAATGAAGGTCTTAGGGTTTGGAACAACGTGAGGATGAGTCATTAATGACAGACATTACTGTCCCTTTTCATGTCGGATAGACAATTTTTTATGTTATGTTTAAATGTTAAACTTAAAAAGGTTAATTACTTTTAGGTTAATTAAATAGGTGTCATTTAATGGTATTCACATAATAATACAAAATAAGTGAATGGTACAAATAATTATTAATTAAAATAATGTTCAAAAAGCACAAGGCAACCAATTGCATTCAGTAAAACTCATTGTTGTATTGAGTCTTTACTGAAACTGAGGGATAGAACGATTGCAGAAAGAATAAAGCATGTGGTTATGGTCGCTATTAAGCTGTTTCTCTTGTTATCTAAGTGCAATTATAGTATAAGATTATATTATCTAACCATAAACATTAACTATAATGTGCTTCATAAAATACCACTACTGGTCAGATTTCCAAAAAAATAAAAGTAAAAAATGCTGTATGTTCTTCATTCTGGAGAGTGTGCATGAGAAGCACTGAAATTAATGGGCTTCAATGCTGGAACTATTGGCTGCTCCATGACACACTGTACTTCTGCGTTCCTCAGTTCCTCTGGAAGCCCATGAGAGTCACAGCTCTGTTTCTGAACCGCTCTCGAAGTGACCTCTGGGAGTGACCTCTCAAAGTGACCTCTGGAAGTGACCTCTGGGAGTGATCTCTGGGAGGCACAGCTCTGTTTCTGAATGCTCTGGGAGTGACTTCTGGGAGTGACCTCTGGGAGTCGCATCTCTGTTTCTGAATGCTCTGGGAGTGACCTCTGTGTTGGCGCTTTTCCACTGCATGGTACGGTACGGTTCGGCACGGCTCATTACGGTATGGTACGGCTCAGTTTGCGTTTCCACTGCAGTTTAGTACCGCTTTAGAGTGGGCGGGATTATTCATTATAGCTGCGCCGCCTCTACTGCCGTGACATCATCGTAAACGCGCCACAAACAAACTCACAACAAAGAAAGGAGACGGAATAGTGTTCTTCATTCTCGGCATGTGGATGTTTTTAACAGCAATGGAGGGGTCTATGAGAATGCTTGGGATTTACCCCCAGCAGCAGAGACTGTGGTGGCAGTGCCACAGGCTGTAGAGGAGGAGTGCAGGTGTGCTGCGTTACTTGATTAGTTAACTATTCATGTAGCGTGTTCTGTGATTTATCAATAAACTTTTGAATATTTCAAAATGAACAATGTTTCCCTTGTTTTTTTATTTATGTGATGGTTTTTATAATCGTGTCGTTAATCATTTGTCTTTTTCAAGAGGTTCATTACATGCTCATACAATAATACTTTTTTAATATAGTCTGGAGGTACACTTATTCGATCAGATTGTTTTTAATTGAAGCAAAACACAGATACAAAGGTAAAAATATAAACAGAAGACATACTCTGAAAATATAGCACGTTCAAAAGTATATACATAAGGCTTTTTCATTCCGCGTCGCGCCATCAAGCTCTTGCTGGATCCGCTCCTCGGGTATCAACGAGAGGAACGTCTGTACTTCCTCAACAGACAATGAAACAGACTTCGATTGACTTCAGACTTGAACAGATTTTTTTGTTGATACTTAAAGGTGCGCTTGTTCAAACAAAAGTTGCATCTGATCCTTCGCTGGCTGTGCAGATTTAAATCTAGCGGGTATATGTTGGGTCTCATGTCGCAAGTTCAGTGACGCAGTAATGATGATTCTCTCCGGCCAATCAGTGATCAGCAGAGTTTACATGTCACGTTTTGGTAACGTTACGGATCGCTTGGAACCCCGGCTGAGGTGGTACTAAAAAAGTACCTGGTACCAGGTACAGTACCCTGTGGAAAACCCCCCAAAAGTGAACCATACCGAACCGTATGTGCCGTACCATGCAGTGGAAAAGGGCCATAAGTGACCTCTGGGAGTGACCTCTGGGAATCACATCTCTGTTTCTGAACCGCTCTGGAAGTGACCTCTGGGAGTGACCTCTGGGAGTCGCATCTCTGTTTCTGAATGCTCTAGAAGTGACCTCTGGAAGTGACCTCTGGGAGTCACAGCTCTGTTTCTGAATGGCTCTGGAAGTGACCTCTGGAAGTGACCTCTGGGTGTCACAGCTCTGTTTCTGAACCACTCTGAAAGTGACCTCTGGAAGTGACCTCTCGGAGTAAGGTCTGGATGTGACCTCTAGGAGTGAGCTCTTGGAGTCACATCTCTGTTTCTGAATGGCTTTGGAAGTGACCTCTCGAATTGTCCTCTAGAAGTGACCTCTGGGAGTCACAGCTCTGTTTCTGAACTGCTCTGTAAGTGACCTCTAGGAGTGACCTCTGGGAGTCACAGCTCTATTTCTGAACCGCTCTGGAAGTAATCTCTCGAAGTGACGTCTGGGAGTGACCTCTGGGAGTCACAGCTCTGTTTCTGAACCCCTTTGGAAGTGACCTCTCGAAGTGACCTCTGGGAGTCACAGTTCTGTTTCTGAACCGCTCTGGAAGTGACCTCTGGAAGTGTCCTCTGGATGTGACCTGTGGGAGTCGCAGCTCTGTTTCTGAACCTCTCTGGGAGTGACCTCTCGGAATGACCTCTGTAAGCGAGGCTCTCGAAGTGACCTCTGGAAGTCATAGCTCTGTTTCTGAACCACTCTGGAAGTAACCTCTGGGAGTGACCTCTCGAAGTGACCTCTGGGAGTCACATCTCTGTTTCTGAACGCTCTGAGAGTGACCTCTGGGAGTCACTACTCTGTTTCTGAACGCTCTGGGAGTGACATCTGGAAGTGACCTCTGGGAGTGACCTCTGGGAGTCGTATCTCTGTTTTTTGAATGCTCTGGGACTGACCTCTGGGAGTCACAGCTCTGTTTCTGAACGCTCTGGGAGTGACGTCTGGAAGTGACCTCTGGGAGTCGCATCTCTGTTTCTGAATGCTCTGGAAGTGACCTCTGGGAGTGACCTCTCGGAGTCACACCTCTGTTTCTGAACAGAGCCTCTAGAAGTAACCTCTAGAAGTGACCTCTAAGATTCGCATCTCTGTTTCTGAATGCTCTGGGAGTGACCTCTGTAAGTGACCTCCGGGAGTCACAGCTCTGTTTCTGAAAGCTCTGGGAGTGACATCTGGAAGTGACCTCTGGGAGTCGCATCTCTGTTTCTGAACTGCACTGGAAGAGACCTCTGGGAGTTGCATCTCTGTTTCTGAATGCTTTGGGAGTGACCTCTGTAAGTGTCCTCCAGGAGTCATAGCTCTGTTTCTGGACCGCTCTGGAAGTGACCTCTGTGAGTGACATCTGGGAGTCGCATCTCTGATTCTGAACGCTCTGGAAGTGACCTCTGTGAGTGACCACTGGGAGTCACAACTCTGTTTCTAAACCGCTCTAGAAGTGACCTCTGGAAGTGACCTCTGGGAGTTACAGCTCTCTTTCTGAATGGCTCTGGAAGTGACCTCTTGGAGTGACCTCTGGAAGTGACCTCTGGGAGTCACAGCTCTGTTTCTGAACCGCTCTGGAAGTGACCTCTGGAAGTGACCTCTCGGAGTGAGGTCTGGAAGTGACCTCTAGAAGTGAGCTCTTGGAGTCACAGCTCTGTTTCTGAACCGCTCTGTAAGTGACCTCTAGGAGTGACCTCAGGGAGTCACAGCTCTTTCTGAACTGATCTGGAATTGACCTCTCAAAGTGACCTCTGGAAGTGACGTCTGGGAGTCACAGCTCTGTTTCTGAACCACTCTGGAAGTGGCATCTGGGAGTGACCTCTGAAAGTGACCTCTGGGAGTCACATCTCTGTTTCTGAACAGAGCCTCTAGAAGTGACCTCTAGAAGTGACCTCTAAGAGTCGCATCTCTGTTTCTGAATGCTCTGGGAGTGACCTCTGTAAGTGACCTCCGTGAGTCACAGCTCTGTTTCTGAAAGCTCTGGGAGTGACGTCTGGGAGTGACCTCTGGGAATCACAGCTCTGTTTCTGAACCGCTCTGGAAGTGACCTCTCGGAGTGAGGTCTGGAAATGATCTCTCGAAGTGAGCTCTTGGAATCACAACTCTGTTTCTGGACGGCTCTGGAAGTGACCCCTCGAATTGTCCTATGGAAGTGACTTCTGGGAGTCACAGCTCTGTTTCTGAACTGCTCTGTAAGTGACCTCTAGGAGTTACCTCAGGGAGTCACAGCTCTATTTCTGAACTGCTCTGGAATTGACCTCTCGAAGTGACGTCTGGGAGTCACAGCTCTTTTTCTGAACCACTCTGGAAGTGACATCTGGGAGTGACCTCTGGGAGTGACCTCTGTGAGTCACATATCTGTTTCTGAACGGCTCTGGAAGTGACCTCTGGGAGTGACCTCTGGAAGTGACCTCTAGAAGTGACCTCTGGGAGTGACCTCTGGAAGTAACCTCTGGCAGACACAGCTCTGTTTCTGAACGGCTCTGGAAGTAAGCAGACCCTAAGAGAGACATGAGTCACAATCCAGTCTCTCAGAGACACGTGGTGACTGCTCAGACAGACAGATCATCACTGCTGAAACTGAAATCTGCTGCTAACGTGACTAAAATTACATGTAACTTAATCTTTTAAATGTGTACTTGTACATTTGATGAAACTCATATTTACTTGTGAGAATAATAATCTTAAACAAACATACAATAAAGAATAAAGGAACATGTTGCTAAAGATATTCACCTCTATCAATAAAAAGTGTTTCTGCATCTGTTCTAATGATAAAATGATGAGTGAAATTACAAATACTTGATAATATAGTCTATGAATCAGATGACCTGTGGTCTGTTACTGTCGTTTTTACTCTTCTTTACTGCGTTTGATCTCAGGCTGCTGTGAACCACAGGACAACCTCCACAAGAACAGACCTCGTCCTCATCTCTTCTCTTCTTACATTGTGAAGTTAATTATAGTTGATATATTATGTATGAATTATTATTATTTATGATAATATTTGTATTGGTTCAATCAGTAATTGCTGTACGTTTTGATGGGGTTGATGCATGATGCCTTGCCAAAAATATTTCAATATTTACACATTTTTAAATATATTGCATATTCTCTTTTTTAATCATCATTATTATTATTAAATAATAAGCAAAATAAGTATTTTTATAATGAACGAAATTAAATGTTTTCAGTGCCATTTTAGTGTAATTTTGGTAGCACTTTATTTTACATTCATGTTCCTCGTGTACACATTATGTACTTATTATAGTATTTCAATAACTATGTTATAACTAATAACTCTATCCCAGGTAGTTACCTTATATTACCAGAACTTTCTTAGGTAAGTACACTGTAAGTACATGTACTGTAAAATAAAGTGCAACCGTAATGTTGTTTCTTATATGTATAATATTTTTTAATATCTATGAATGTTTAATTGAGCTTTCTAAAGCCTGCTTAAATCATTAAAAACCATTTGTGAGAAGTGTTTAAAATCAGACTGAGAGACGTGTTTAATGTTTAAATATAGTTAGAGAAACTTTGGCCCACTCAGATGTACTAATAATAGAAACGCTTTATATTTAACCATCAAACCGTGTTTCTGAAGCAGCGTGTTTCTGCAGGCCGGATCAAGTGCTGCTCGATATATATATATATATATATATACACTTCAGTTCTGACAAATGTTGTGGTTACATGGTTTCCACTTTCAGCCTTAAAATAAAATATCTGCCTATCAGTAATGATTAGCTGAGGCACAGTGTTAAAAACCCACTCACGTTCAGTGACTGCGAGCTGTAATACACGCCGGGAGATGTTGGCTTTCATGACGTATATGAATGGCAGCAATAGCTGTGTATTTAAGAGTAGTGTAAGCAGCAATATAAAAACAGCAGTACAACCGGTGTTTATCAGAACAAAGCCAACATATGAATTCCATGAGCGGAGGACGGGAGCGCCGGAGATTGTGAAATTTGATTACAACGGCCAATCATTTTTCTTCAGTTTGTTTTCATGAAATGGAATGGGTGCAAAGGATTGTGGGTGATCGACGGTCCCGAAGGATATATCCCACGCATCCTTAAAATTCAGCTGAATGATGGACGCGAAAACAAAGGCTGCCTTCAGCGACGTTTGATGACATGATGGACGAGATATGCAGCCTTCTGTTTGAGAAAAAACAAGGATTATATGAATCTTTTAGGATTTTCAAAATGGGTCTCAGACGACCAAATCATGGCCATTTTTGCACAGTGTACACTGGGCTTTAAGGCAAACAGGGAGTAGGTATATATGGCTAATGAGGTAACAAGGAGGAGTTAATGAGTTACTATGGAAACTAACAAAGATAGCCGTGAAAACAAACAAGGTGGGTAAATAAACAAGGGAATACAGGAACTAAACAAGGATGAAAACACAGAAATAATGGGGAACAAGAACACTTCGATATAAGAGTCATTGCACATTTGTAAAAGTTATTTTTCCTTCATATGTTTACAATTATGTGCTCATTTTTGTTATAGCTATAGGTACTCAGCACTCATTAACAGTTGGTCAAAAATGTTGGATGCATTCGAAAGCTGAATTTCTAAGCTTTAAAATGATCTCGAATAATATTAAAACGTTTCGAAAAAGATTTAACAGACAGAATGCTGGCTTCTACATTTTACTTGCCAAGTGTTCAATAAAGCTCTGCAACTGATTGATTGGATTCATGGGTTTAGGTATTATTTACACACGAAAGACAAAATAATTTAATTTCATTTGTGAGAATCTGCTGTAAATAATGATGTGGTATTTTTCATGATCAGAGTTTAATGAATTGACAAGCATAAAAACAATCTGAAAGTTATAACGTATAGGCCTTTGGGGTCTGATGTGTTATAACTGATAAAGAATATCTTTAGATCTAATCGACAGATTATAGTGAGTTTGGGCTCTTTTTAACCCTTTGATGCTACATGCAATGGTAACCCCTTCTAATGCACAACATGGGTCTAAAATCTAAAAAAACATGGGTTTTTTATCTTTTGAAAACAGTTTATTTCATGATTGAATATTCCAGGATCTATAAACTCCATGATCCATGGATATTCAAAATATCTTTTTACAATGACCACAAATTAATATTATTATTATTATTTTTTTTTACTACATAAAGTTCTCACACGTGATTCAAAAATGACCCATCTATGCAAGCATGAAATAACAAAAGAATAAAGACAATAATAAAGATTATTTTGTTAAAATAATTAATTTAGCAGTTATTTATACCAACACATTTAACACTTTAAATATATTTATTTGCCATTTTGTCACATATAACTTACGCATATCACTGATAACCGATCACACTGAAATTGAACTGTCTGTGCAACTGTAGTGAATTGTAGTGAATGTGACTAAAATAAAACTAACAGAATAAAATCACAAAGGTACAGGGGCCATCTCAAATTGCCATCTCAGTGCTTACAGGCCTCACAAATGACACCTACATGTTTCCACTCCTCCGGCTGCGCCTCGTCCCTCCGGCTCTGTCAGGCTCCTTCATCCCCTCGGCTTCTCCTCAGTCCTCTGTCGTTCCGGCTCTGCCTTGGTCTGTCATCGACCATCTACCGCCTCGGGACTCCACTCCTCTGGCTGCGCCTCGTCCCTCCGGCTCTGTCAGGCTCCTTCATCCCCTCGGCTCCTCCTCAGTCCTCTATCGTTCCGGCTCCGCCTTGGTCTGTCGTCTATCATCCAGCGCCTCGGGACTCCACTTCTCCGGCTGTGCCTCGTCCCTCCGGCTCTGTCAGGCTCCTTCATCCCCTCGGCTCCTCCTCAGTCCTCTGTCGTTCCGGCTCTGCCTTGGTCTGTCGTTAACCATCCACCTCCCCGAGACTCCACTCCTCCGGCTACGCCTCGTCCCTCCAGCTCTGTCAGGCTCCTTCATCCCCTCAACTCCTTCTCAGTCCTCTGTTGCTCTGGCTCCGCCTTGGTCTGTCGTCAACCATCCACCACCTCGAGACTCCACTCCTCCGGCTGTGCCTCGTCCCTCCGGCTCTGTCAGGCTCCTTCATCTCCTCAGCTCCTCCTCAGTCCTCTGTCGTTCCGGCTCCACCATGGTCTGTCGTCAACCTTCCACCACCCGGGACTCCACTCCTCCGGCTGCGCCTCGTCCCTCCGGCTCTGTCAGGCTCCTTCATCCCCTCGGCTCCTCCTCAGTCCTCTGTCGTTCCGGCTCCGCCTTGGTCAGTCGTCAACCGTCCACCGCCTCGGGACTCCACTCCTCCGGCTGCGCCTCGTCCCTCCGGCTCTGTCAGGCTCCTTCATCCCCTTGGCTCCTCCTCAGTCCTCTGTTGTTCCGGCTCCGCCTTGGTCAGTCGTCGACCGTCCACCGCCTCGGGACTCCACTCCTCCGGCTGCGCCTCGTCCCTTCGGCTCTGTCAGGCTCCTTCATCCCCTCGGCTCCTCCTCAGTCCTCTGTTGTTCCGGCTCCGCCTTGGTCAGTCGTCGACCGTCCACCGCCTCGGGACTCCACTCCTCCTGCTGCGCCTCGTCCCTCCGGCTCTGTCAGGCTCCTTGATCCCCTCGAATCCTTCTCAGTCCTCTGTCGCTCTGGCTCCACAGCGGTCTTCCGGATCCCCGCCTCTGCCTAGGTCACCTGAGCCATCTGCTCAGCCTTGGTCCTCCGGATCCTCCCCGTTGCCCTGGCTCATCTACTCTCCATCTCCGCCTCGGGCTCCTCCTCCACCCACTCCCCCGCCATCAGTCGGCCCCCTGGAGCCATCAGCCCTTCCTCCATCATGGCTCCTCCCTCTGTCGGCTTCACCGTGGACCGCCATCCTGGCTGTGGTCTGGACCCCTCCTGGCTCCTCCTGTCTTCTCCCTCCGTCTGATCGGCCCTGGACTCTGTGTGTTATCCTCCTCCCAGGAGGTTGCCTCCGCCGGAGCCTCCACCTGTACTGTGTGGCCCTTCGCCGTCCCCTGTCACCATCCCACATCCACTCCTTGTGTCCTCCATCCCTCCTTTTATCTCTTCCAAACTGTCACACCCATGAATGTTTTGTTGTGTTTCTTCTGATTTAATTCAGGTGTATGTCATTAATTATCTTCATTTGCTTTAGTATTTATAGTGTATTCTGCCCTGTGATCCTCGTCCGGTATTGAATGTATGTCTTCACGTGTGTCTCCAGCCTGTTCGTGGAGTTACCCTCAATATTGTGGATTTATTATCGAACTTATCTAATTTGTCTTCGTCGTGCATGTTTGTGGGCCACGTATTGTGACAGGTAGTATTGTAATCTGGGTTAAGCAATCAGATTCCAAAAATTAAGTACTTGTAATTAGATTATATTACATTTTAAAATACTCATAATCAGATTACTGTTAGAAATAGCCTACTGTGTACATACATTCATAAAGTTTTCCAGTTTTGTGGGCATTCACAAAAAGACCAGTCACTAGTCGGGTATAATTGCACAGGATTTACAAAAATATTTTTAATTTGAAGTATTTTCTTAACATTGACTCAACTGATGTACTCATGCATTTTTATTTGATTTATCAGTGGGTATATCTAACCATGTATCACTACTTCTTTTGGAGGACTTCGGTCTTTCAAACACATAATATTACCTAAAATGTATAATGTAATGGATTATGTTACTAACTCTCGTTTTTGTCATGTAATTTAGAATCAGTAACATATTAAAATGTTATACCCAGCCCTGCAGTGATAATATTGAATTGTCATTCCTGCGACTCTGCACTAATTATGTATTTGTGTGTGTACATGTTTTGTAGAGTTGTTTTGTTTATGTTGTAATATTTTGCTTTTGAAAATAAGATCACATGTCAAGTTGCTATCCTTTCAATACATTCAAAATTCAATGCTGCACAGCTTTATGGTCAAACTGCTTTCATGACAGCGCAGCTGTAGCCTTAAACTTGAACAAATGCTGCCATCTACTGGTTCATCACGGTATACACATGCCTATAAAAGGTACATTCAGGTTCTCTCTCTCTCTCAGCAGTGCTAGAGCGTGTGTTGTGGTCTTTAATGATGTAGTGGATTGTGAACTTGGCTGGGATTTGAAGGGCTGTGTGTTGAATCCACACAAATATATGATGTTTCTCCATCCAGTCCTTCAGTGAAACACTGAATACTGCAGGAATGAACCTGCATCAATGAACCAGTTGTGCCTGTGAGAACACTCATTCAGTTACAGAGGACATTTTAGTTAATTTCTCTGTATGCAGTGTGGTCAGTGGCATGCACAGGCCTCCGGAGGACCAGGGGCAAAATCCCGTTACGAGGGCACAATCGGGGTGTGGGGGTGTTCCCCTCGGCTAGGGGTATCACGATTCACGATTTTATCACAATTCTTTGTCATGTTAGTTTTTCTATTTAGCAAGTTGTTTGAGTAGTACAGCCAAACTAATTTCCCTGTTATAAAGACAAAGCCTTTCAAGGTAACATAATATAAAAAAAGTATGGCAGATGTTTAGGCCAAAGTGGGAGAAGATACAAATCTTTGTAATTATTTTATCTTTGTTATTAAAAAATACAAAGATACACATTACAAGAACACATAATATACCAATAAATTAATCAGTGTTTTATTTGCAGGTACAATAGGTGTATTTAGCAGGAGCATTCAAGAAACTGAATTAACAAGCATAAAAATAAACACTATATAGATTGATTCCTATTAAAGTAACTGTATTAACGTTTTTCAGTCAAGAGTAGGCTAGTGAGTGATTTTTCTCTTTGTGTTTGGTGTTTTATTAACATTAAAGGAATAATTCACCCAATAATTAAAATAGGCTAGTGTTTTATTTTTATACCTTCACTTACTCAAACGTTGTTGTTGTTATAAACCTGAGTTTCCTTCTTCTGCAAAACATAAACACCTATTTGTAGAAGGTGGAAAACCAAACAGTTGCTGGTCCACAGTGTTCCCTATACTGTCAAAGTCAATGTTGACCAGAAACTGTTTGGTTACCCAGATTCTTCAAAATATCTTCTTACTGATGTGAATGTATGTGGCGCTGTACAGAATATTGATACGGCGGCGTCAGAACTGCAGCTGATAAAATGTGTGTATATATATATATATATATATATTTATAGTGTCAAAGCATATGCAAAATGCCTTTTATTTTTATTTTATTTGTTCTTTTGATTTGGGGATGAAATACAGTATGACATATTTCTTAGTGAGAGTCACCTGACTAAATAACTGATTGCTAAACGCATCTGTCTGTTTGCTTAGTGGTTTTGGGTTAGTTTCTATGTTTTATTTTGGACTGATGACGTTTAGACACCCAGATGAGCTCTTGTTTATATTAATGTTAGACGGAGCATTTCACTGCTGGCTGCGAGAATGACATGCTCTACTGACGGTGTATCTGTCACACACACACACGCACGCACATATATAGAATATATATATATATATATATATATATATATATATATAGTATGAAAGGTTTTTATACTCTGTAGGGTCACAGGATTACTCATATCGTTGTTTTAAAAATGATCAATGCCTGTTCAAATTTCTTTAGAAAAGTTTTCAAAACTTTGAATGTGATGCCAATACTGCAACTGCATGAATTATCTTGATTTTGACAGAAAAGTTTAGCTCTACTGCAGCCAAACCTTTTTGCACGGATATATTTTTTTCTCTCAGAATGCGATTAGATCTGATCTGAATATGTGGGCTTGAACCTGCAGCGTCGTGGTGTGAACGATGTTCCAGTCACACTGTGAAAAGCTGCTTTATCTTGAAATGTAAAGAGATGTTGAGAGAAGATGGTGAGATACAGCAGGCACAGTCAGACACTCCTTCTGCCAACAGAGCTATGCTCTTCAGGCCAATGATGGGTTAGTTGAGTCTGATCTGTTACGATATGATATAAGGAAATCTACGTATGTCAGAGAGGGAAACTCAAACAAAACACATATGCTGTGATCAAATGGCAGATATGAACAGGATGTTTAACATTAGGACACTATTAGTAAATTAACATTTAGAATTGTGCAAATATCCGTGCTTATATCCAAATTCCAAATTAACAGAAGAATGAATACAAATAAATTAAATCTTAAGCAAATGTACTTTTCCCATACTAGAAGAAGAATAGAGCACATTCATAAACTGTCAGTGTGTCTTGTTTTCAGTCACAGATAAAGACATCATTCCCACAAATCAACACTAACTGTAAAAATAATCAATGTAAACAAGATTGAGTCTAGAGATAGAAGTCTGAGCCACAGTGACCTGAGTTTGAGTCCTTCTCTGATCCCACCGAATGCTTCATGTCTTTCCCTAACCGTCCTCAAATAAAGGCAAAGGAGACACAAATAGATCTACACAAAAATAAATCAACTGCAGTTCAGAGAATCTATGATTTTGTTTCATGTTTTAGCTACTTGGGTTTATACTTGGGGTCTAATGTAGTTATTAATTCAAAAGAGCCAAACTCAAATTCAGTTAAAAAGCCAGCATCTCTGATGGTATGGGGTGCATAAGTGCATACGGTATGGGCAGCTTGGATGTTTTGGAAGGCACTATGAATGCTGAAAGGTATATAGGTTTTAGAGCAACATATGCTCCCCTCCAGAGGACGTGTATTTCAGCAGGACAATGCAAAACCACATACTGCAGCTATTACAACAGCATGGCTTTGTAGTTGAAGAGTCCAGGTACAGTCCAGATCTTTCACCTATAGAGAACATTTGTGCACCATTAAACGAAACATACGTCAAAGATGACCACAAACTTTTCAGCAGCTGGAAACCTATATCAGACAAGAATGGGACCAAATTCCAACACCAAAACTCAAATTCATCATATCTGGCATGTAAGGAACCAAGCATTGAAGACGACACATAAATATATAAAAATACATACATATATTAGTGCTGTCAAACGATTAATCGCAATTAATCTCATCCAAAAAAAAAAAAAAAAAAATGTTTACATAATAATAATATATGTATGTGTACTGTGTATATTATGTACAACCCGAATTACGGAAATGTTGGAACGTTTTTAAATTTGAATAAAATTAAAACTAAAAGGTTTTGTAAATCTCATCTACAGTCAGGGTTTGGAGGGTAACTTTTAAAACGTATTCCGTTACAGTTACAAATTACTTAATTAAAAAAAGTATTCAGTAACGTAATCCAAGTACCACAATATAAAAGTAATGTAAACTGATTACTTTTGGATTACTTTTGGAAGTTACATATATAAATAAAGTAAAAAAAGCAATATCTAAGTAATTTTATTTAACTATGACTTTAAAATTAAAACTAATAAAGACTGTAGTAAAAACTATTTGAAACTATTAAAAATCGTGTTTTGTTTCACCATCTAGATATTACAGCCCGTATATGTACATTTATATAAAAGGCTATGCTGACATCTAGTGGCTATAGAGTTTAGTATTACTGTCAGTCCTCTGTCGTGTGTGTCTTGTGTTCCCGCCTCTTGTGTCCTTATTTGGTTTGTATCCTCTCCTTGTCATTATTAGTTAATCTATGATTATCCTGAGTATTTATAGTCCTGTCTGTTCAGTTAGTGTTTGTCTGATCTACTTGTTACTCTTGGTGTTCCTGTGTTTCTGCCCTGCCTTGTCTTTCCCTGCCTTTTTATGTTAAAAACTGTATATTTGAGTTTATCCTCGTGTCCGTGTTCCTCGTTCCTCCCCGTTGAATGCACCGTGACAATTACAGTTTTAATTGTATTATTTCCTTAACATGTACAGTAGAAGTAAAAATAAATATAGTTTATACACAACATTAAAATAATTACACCATATACATATTAGTCTATTTTAAAATAAGCCTAAATGTAAAAATGTATGTGAAATGCTATAATCTTTCTTAATTTCATTGATTGATCCTGGGTGTGGGGATTCTCTTGTTAATTTCAAAATTTTCCAGCCCATTTTCCGCCACACAAAATTGCAGTCATGCACACCGTGGAATTTTAAATCACTAATAAACACTAAATTGTAGCTAACATGATGATTTTCATGCTAGTCGTACCTGCAAGTGTTCAAGAAGGTTAAGTAGCCTTTCTTAAAGCAAGTCTTCATGCATAGCTTATGCTGTACAACTATGTTATTTACTTTATCCTTTTTGAAGACAAAATAACTGACATTTCCTGACATGAAAACGTTTTTCCCAGCAGAAAGCATCATAATTAATTAACTGTAGCAGCGTCTCATCCAGCATTTGAGGAGAATAATTGTAGACGGGTGTTATTTGAGCAAGCTCCCGCAGGTGGCTCATGTGAGTCAACATGTGTCAACAGAACCAGGAACCTGGGCCAGGTTTATTTTCAGTGTTTTTAGCATCTTCGACTCTTTGAAGTTTTAGAAAAGCGAGCTTTGAAGTCTTGTTATTCTCAAGGTTATAAAGCAGGTTGTGATTTGAATCACAGCAACATAAGGGCCTTTTTATTAACAATATCAAACAAACTCTGTGGTCATTGAAGTCGTAGTGAGCCTAGATGTGTAAAATACACATGCAAGTAGAGGCACTGGCAGTTTTTCTAGAGTTTTATGCAGATCATTGTTTTGGCGTATGACAGATTGTTAAACAGATTGTTTTCTGGAAAATCCCTGTTCCTCTGAAATAAAGCATCATGTGTAGACGACAAACACCTGGAAACCTGGCCTGGGAAATAATGCTACATTTCTGTAGATATTAAGTGTGATCTTTATTAAGAAAGACTTGGGGAAATGATTACCTCGTCTGGTAATCAAACAGTGAATAAGATAAGAAGAAGAGTAACAACAGAAGGGGTTGTTGTTTGAAAGGAGGTTAACGTTTACTTCTGAGTATATGATTTCCGCTCTTCCACCATCGTTCTTTTTTCTCGTTCTCCTCAGAGATCAGCTGTGTGAAGTCTGTCAGATGAAGAGCTGAAATCACAGCGTGAAAAACACAACACGTCATTACCGAGAGACCTGTCATTCAGTCATGAAAGAGTCTTATGGCAGAATAAATTTGAGTTGAGGTGATGCAGATTCATTTAAACTAACCTTAAATTCAACTATGCACAATATTCAAAGTATTAAACATCACAAAGCAAAATGGCAACATCCTAAAAAAAAACACTCTGAATGCTTTAGCAGCTATAGATCAAGACTCTAGAAACCACTGTCCACTGCATTCTCACACGTAGTTTTTTTCCACATAGTCTTCAGAGCACAATGATAGTAAACTGTGATTCACACGGCCCCTGTGATGTGAAAGAGAGTGATGCTGTGATTAATCTCTATGTTTCAAACAGAAAGTGGGGCTGATAACTTTATGTTGAGTGTTTATGTTCTCGCAGACATGTTAAAGCCAAACACAAGTCCACCAGAACCGCTTAATCCTGATGATTAAAGGAAACAAAAGCTGCAGCGGCAGGAATCTGCTCCGAATGGAGCGTAAGACGTTAACAATACAAGACGTTAATAGCAGCGGATCCAGCAAACGTTCATCAGCCGGGAAGCAGGCCACTTCAGAAGAGCTGTAATCTCCTCTCCCTGTAATCTCATTTGTTTCTCCCTGTTTTTTTCTCAGCAGTGAGTTTGTAGTCTGTCATTACCCCATGACCTTTGGCCCCTCGCTGACCCCACCGTGACCTGAGTCATAGTGTTTGTCAGAATCTCATAAAGCTCCAAAACACTGATGCGACTCTTTCATATTCAGACATCTGATATCTCCTGACTGAATCAGACTCATGTTACAGTGAGACCCACAAACACAAACCTGACAGCCGTCCACATCCGCAACTCTCTCGTCTGGAGTTTTACCTCTAAATACAGTTGAAAGAAAGAAATATTTAACACCCTGTAATTCTGTCCTGAGGACAAGCACGCGCACACACACACACACACACGCTCACGCACACACACGCACACGCACACACACACACACACACACACACACACACACACACTTAAGTTCAGGTTAATTTTACCTTCAACAAAACAAAGTGAACAATAAAACAAACACTTATTCACTCATCCATCCAGTCTCTAGGCTATTTGTCCTCTGTAGGGCCACATGATGCTGGAGTGGAAAAAATATTAATGTAGAGTAATGCAGATGTAGCATAAGTGATGTTTTATTAACAAGTTTCGGGAGGAGCACGCACAGATAATTAACGTGGCCAATTCATCATCAGTAATCACACTAATTATCCAATGAACACGAGAGAGAACTCCTATAAATAATCAAGCAGCCTTACCTCCATTATCTCTCGTGTTCCAGCATCCCTCCACCACCCCAACTCCTCACTTCCAGCCCGTTTCCTCCCCAGCATAGGGAAGGGGGGAGCTTCTGGGTCCGGGCTAAATGGCGAGCTCGGACCCCTCTCCCCGGGCCAGGGGAGTACCCCGGGCTCGGGAACAATTACCGAGCTCGGAGCCCTCTCCTCGGACAGCACGCCAAATACGCATAACCATTTATTCAGTTTATTATAGGCAAGTGTGAACTCGTGAAACATGATTTGCATGACTGTGTAGGTTCAAACATCATCTGATGCAAAAATAGGAGTTTAATAAAACAAAGAGCATTTAGAAAACTGCTGAAAGTCAGGATTTAGTTTAGATCTTTAGAGTGGTCTAGTTCCTAATGCGTTATCATTTGTTACCATCGCTACCTATTGTGTCCACCTGGTCCTCCTCGATTCACTCACTCAGTCCTGTGTGAATATAATAATAGTTTTTTTTTTTAATTGTATACCCTCTGTTACATAACTAAATAAACGACTTAGCCCCAGTTTTGTCCGGTCTTGTTTATAATAGTAGTTTGCATTGTATTAAACCTGTTACCTGTGATCTCCTTCAAGTTGCTTAGTTAATAAAGGCTGTTTATTCTTTGAATCTCTCGTGTCTCGTTTTTGCATGCAATGACACGTGACAATTGTGTGATGTTATTTATATTTTCAAGGTTGTTTTTTCTGGACAGACTTTCTGCATATTTGCTGCTTCTCAAATTAGAGCTGAAAATGACTTCAAACATCTGTCTATTCAGCCTTTTCCTCATTCACTGCCACTTGCAACATAGTTTTTCTTCCTTTCATGCTGAGAGGAGAGACAGATATAAAACCATCCCTCATTTTGAGGTGTGTGGTATCGCAGGAAATCAGCATATCACTGATGTTTTATATTTGTACCGCGACAGTTTTTCATTTTAATCTTTGAAGATGCAGCATCTAAACACACACATACTGTACACACACACACACACACACACACACACACACACACACACACACACACACACACAATGCATATGCTGTATACTTGAGGTGAGCTTCTGTGGTAGGAATTAAGGCATCTAAATGTTTTGACTGTGGGTGAGAAAAAATGACTGGTTCTGGCTTGTGAAAGAGGCATCTTGATTTGTAAAGTAAATTTCTGAAATACAGGATGAAATACTTGTCAAACATGCAGAGGTGCAAATATATTCCTATGAGTTGAGAATGATAATGCAGCATCATCTGCATTATAATAATAGAAAAAGCAATAAGAATTGAATTTTTTTCTCTAAAAGTGGGCCCAGCACTGAGCCCTGTGGCACCCCGGTGGGTGGTTTGTATTGAACAGGCGGATTCTCTTCATGATATCTGGTCGGTTTAGTTATGCAAAGTGGATGTAAACACAGACCCAGTAATGACCAGTTCACTAAGGCTAGAGAAGATTATTTTTATGGTTAAAAATGTGTAAGCGCTGAGAATCCAGACAGTTGACATGTTGCCTGTTCTGGTGACTAAATCATACAACAGTTTAAACAAACAAAATGTTGCAGAATGTTATGAAGTTGCTTTCATTTCAGAAAGAGATGTAAATGTAAATCTTTCTTTAGCACGTCTTCAGAAATGTTAATAAAATGTACCAGTATTAAAGAATATTGTGTATTCACTGCGTTCTCCAAGATTTCTTTGTCAGTCGTCTGTTACCCACATACAGCCCATTGGAGCTCAGAACAGACGTGTTTCTTCAGCTCATAGTGTGATGGCAGAGATCTTTAAGGAAAACACAGGAATTAACTAACCCAGCTATTTACATTACCTGAAAGAAAAACACGTTTCGCATGAGCGCGCTGATACGGGCAGCCTCTCAGACAGTTAGACTCCTGCGGCTGTCTCACAGTCACCTGAGTGTGGCGAGATCATTAACAAAACAACATGTATCCAGTTTGACAGGCCATAGACACCCTGCGATGATTCAGGATCTAAGACATGTGTTGGCCTTTGACAGGGAAGTTCTCAAACGCTGGCTGACAAGGTGATAAAACTCGTATGTGTTAAAGTGGAGAGTGACTACAACACAGATTCTATTTAAGGTGAATGAAAGAGGTGCATTGGACATGTGACAACATGCAACTGTGTGAGTTTAGAATGAGTTAAGAGGATTGTTTGGTGGTGGTTTTCTGGCTGCAAATGTCTTATGGTTGCTGCCAGTCTCTCTTGGGAAAAGAAACATCATCTAGATTTGACCCTGAGAATCAGGACAAGCAAAAACTCTCAACTTTATCTGCACTGTTTGTTGCTAGTGTGTTTCATCTAATCCTTCTGCCAGCACTGTGATACTTCTACCGATAACTGCAGCTCACTGGCAGGCTCTTTATCCCAGCATTTATTGTTTGTGTGATAGAAACACAGTTATTTCCCATAACATCCAGCAAGAGCCATAGAGATTAACTTCACTGACATGTCACTTTTGGTCTGCCTTATCTGATAGTATTGCTGATTGCCTTTCTCTATCTTTGTTTTAATTCCTTCATATTGTCATGTGTAAACATCTGGCAGGAATAGTTACAGGTTCCTCATAAAAAAAGGCTTTGTGTAATCTTGAAATCTAGGAAAAAAAAGAAAATATCCAAAGTTGTGAAATACTAAATTAAATTAAACTTTACATTTTGACATATCCTTGCCTCTTACTCATCATGCATCAAATTAATATGAGTTCATAGTATTTTCAGTTACTGAATAAAGTAGTAAATGCTACAAAGAGGGCACTCGTGAGCACCCTTCTGAAAGCTAAAATTACTAATGGTACACCCGCCCCGGGGGGGATACATGTGTATGTGTCCATTAAGTCCACAAGTCCACAAGTCTTAATGGACACATGCACATGTATCCCCCTCGGGTCTGCACCATCACACCGAGCGGGTCTCGAACCCGGGATGCCGGTGCGGGATGCAGGCGCTCTACCAAGGAGGCTAAAGGCTACAGCCTCTAGCGTCAGTTGCTAGAGCACCCCTTTTGGGGTCAGGTGAGTGAGGTTTACACACAGCCCTTACTGGCATACATCCGTTACACACGCAGTGGCATTGTAAGTCCGCAAGACTGTAAATACCATTTGGGACAGGGCCCATAGATCAGGGGTGTCCTGTTGGGCCGAGGTCCTGCAGTGTTTGGCTCCAACACACCTGGCTGGACGCTTCTAGTCAAGACCCGTTTTTCAATCACACATGCATGCTGAATGTGCAAATATTGGCACATTCATCCACATCCATCTCTGCTTGAAACTAAGAACAGTGAGTTTGTTTAACTCAGTTTTGTCATTGAACCTTATGGATTTAAGTTAATTATCGGGTGTCTTACTCAGAAATCTATTATATATCAAGACAGTCATCCAATCTTAGCAGGTAAGACTACACGTGGCTCTGTTCTGAATTCTGCCGGTGATTGTAGCGTCCTGTAAAAGCTGCAAACAGTCAGCAACCCCTGCACTGACCCCCGTCGCAGCCGCAGGCAGAAATCCATTAGTATCTGCGTCTGAGCAGATGTTTAACACAGCACCTGACCCGCGACTCATTCTCCGTCACGGACTCTTAGCGTGAGCTGAAGCACATTCGTGTAGGTCTGAGCGTGGTGCTTCTCTGAACTACATGGATCATCCTGCTAGTTTAAAAACAAATCAATAGAGCAAAATCAAATAAAGAACAACAGTAGCACAAAGCGTAGACACGATTGAAGCAGTGAACAAACACAGATCATTCTCTGAATTCAGCTGAAGATATTCACTCAATATTCACAGTGTTAACTGCATTTATATGGGAGGAGATAGTGGGTTCCACACTGTAAACTAAACAGGTATACAAATTCATTTGTGTCTGTATCAGGGCAAATTGTTAATCATAGTTTATCTTTTATATGGGCATAATGATACTTAATGGACTTAATGTTTTTATAGAGATTATTTATTTATTTATCTTCAAACTTCTAGGGCAAAAACTCTTGAAAATGCACACATGTTGGAATCTGCGGCCATCAGAGCTGTTCATGGGCATTTTCAAGGGGCTCTGTAGCACACACCATTTGATCTATAGTCGCCAAAATTCATACACATATAGATCTCACCGAGCTGAACAACTTCCATGCTGACAGTCAGCACTCCGCCCAACATGAAGTTGGCTATTCAAGGTTTTGTGAAACGTGCACATTGTGGAATTGACACCAAACATTGGGCCTCATTTATAAAATGTTGCACAGAAACCACCCTAAATTTGATCTCACGATCATCTCTCCAATATGCGTACGTTTGATTCATAGAATGAACGTACGGAAAAAAAACTCTGCTTGTAAACGACTCCTAAATAATGTCATTAACATATTAAATATCACCAATCATCATAATTTAGAGATCAGCTTTCATTTAAAAATACTCAGACAATAAAAAGTGTGTGCGTCTGCTCAGACCCTGACGTGACGCTAAACACTTTTCCACGCCAAAGACCGTCTTTATGAATCTGAGCGCTGGCATGGATTTAAGCATAATTACACTTTATAAATGAGTCCCATGATCTCAAGACACAGAGGATGCAAAATTATGAAGGGATTGTTTGATATCTCGAACGGTGAGGCAATTAATGGCGAGAAATGAGAAACAGGAAAGGTGTAATAATTGCTGCATAAAATAGCCGATTTTGATCAAGCTTCAGCAGTTTGTTCATTATGTGATTCTGATCACTTATATGTGACTACTTGGAATCAAAATTATAGCGCCACCAACTGGCGGCAGGAAGTGTGTCATTTTAAAAATGCTGTGAAATCAGCCTCTTATTTTTACTCGATTTGCTCCAAACTTCATCAGAATAATGTCAAAACTCAGCAGATGTAAAATTGTGAAGGGATTACTGATATATTAAATACTGTTAACATGGCAATGTGTCAAACTTTAATATTAATTTCAGGTGTTTTTGAGGCACTTAACATGCTTAGAATTTCATGAAACGCAACACACATCAGTATTGATTATAGATAGACACTGGCCAAAAGCTCATACATGGGCATGAAGCAGGCGCTCTATAGCGCCACCTTTTGAAAAGTCACCAAACTCGATATGTATATTGTGCTCATAAAGCTGGATAACTTGCTAATTTACAGTCATTAGCTACGACCAACAAGGAGTCTGCTATTTTGGTCTGAATGTGGATTATTGGAAAATTCAGGCCGTGTATTATTGCATACTCCTTCTAGGGAAATCAAGCAATTCACACTAAACGTTGTCTATGTGATGCCGAAACAATGAGCGAGCTAAATTGTGAACAGGTTTTGAATGTCTTAAATGGCGTTGCCATGGCAATTTATTAAATTAACAGCAAAAAAACCAAAAAAAACATAAAAAGGAAATGTCTTATATCTTTAAAGTG
>QVTF01022372.1:225000-430000 GCA_003573665.1 Oxygymnocypris stewartii | reverse complement strand
TTCAGCCCGGAGAGGAGTAACTGCGCATCTCCTGGACCGGATCTCCTTCAGAGTCCCCTGACCTCCTCGGACCTGGAGCAGAAACCTGGAGAGGAGCGGTCCAGAGCGAGCGGACGAGCCCCGGCTGCGGTTCTGAGCAGGATCTTCCCCGGCGTCCAGCGAGGCACTCTGAACTCGGCACTGGAGGCCGGTTCTGGAGACGTGGTGAGGGCCCTCGAGCTGCTGCTGGGCTCTCCAGAGGGTTCTCCGCACCTGGGCTCTAGATCCGCCTTCTCTCCGCTCCGCGCCTCCTTCAGCCCTCGGCTGAGACTCGCCTACTCAACACCCAGTTTCTTTCCTCCGTATCTGACCTCTGGATTGGTACCGGCACTGTCCCTGCGGCCCCCAGCAGACTATCTGCTCCCCGGGGCCCTGCGGGACCTTCCTTACCCCAAAGACTCGTTCAGTCCCGCGCTGTTTTACTCCAGCTTCAGCCACAAATAACCCTCTCACCCACAAAAACTCTTTCTTCGTTGCCATGTTTTAAAAATCATTATAAATGATATAACAATTGAATGCTTAAAACCTCAAAATTCATCCCATTTTAAAATCAGACGTTGCCTGACTATGGAAACGGTCCATCAAAATCATATCACAAAATGTGTTCATTCATGAATTATAAGAGTGTATGTTCAGATAAATGAGGTGGCCGTTAAAGGGTTAAACGACAAAGTTTTGGTGATTTGAGATTGAGTCACTAGCAGCTCATGGAAGTCCTTCCAGTTTTATACATGTTTAGTTTTATACAGATATGTTTGGGAAAATTTATATTTTATGCATATTTGAAAAGTCAGAGTTTGTGAATAAACTTTACAGAACATTTTGTGTCATTGATTATTGAAAAGGACGCTACATCAAGCATATCTTTAGTCAAATCTATGAAATATGAATCTGTGGTCCACGGCTGACGAACATAAAGTTTGGATTTTTGGACTCGGTAATTGTAGATTGGTTAAATAAAACCACTATAAATCTGTAAACACATAACGATTATTGTGTTAGATTTACAGCTGTTAGTTTACACTTGTATTAAATCCTGACAACGTTAACGAACATGAACTCTGTTCTTCTGGATAACAATGCTTTCCTAAAAAAAAAAAACACTTTTCAAATCAGCGTAAAACAACTATGTTGTTGTCTAAAGGGAAAATATCCAATATTGCCAAAACAAATACTGTAGTTATCCCCAGAAACATGTCAAAGATCATAAAGATAGTAAAACACATGTTAGATGATCAGACGGTGAGAGATATTCCCAAACACACCTAACATGTGAACTAGTCCAAGCGTGTTTGTCTTCTCACCGCATCTCGTTAACACACGAAACATGACACGCTGTCACTGTTCAATTACTACGCCTAATAAAACACTGTTTTCAGAATTTAAGGCAATACGTCACAGTGATGAGCAGCTCTTTATGGTCAGGCTTTACATCTGGAAACATTGACAGCGCCATCTAGTGATTGAGACGCAGCATCTCTGAGATATCCAGGAAAACAAGAACAAAACAAAGTTTGGCAGATATGACAATACAGTAGCAGGAGAAATTGCATGATTGACCCAAATGGAGGCACTATATCTCAGTTGCCTTTGAGGGGGCATTAAAAGTTCCACTAGGGCCTTATTTCCAGGGCCCTTAACTGTTACCATACAAATTTACAGACATTTTCACTGTAGAATTTTTAATCAAATCAAATCAAATCAAATCAAATCAAATCACTTTTATTGTCACATCACCACAGCACAAGTGCCTTGGTGAGTGAAATTCTTATGAGCGTGCTCCAGACAGTGCAAAAAAAAACAAAAAACAACAGTTTACATATGGACAGTACATATTTACAGACTGTACAGAAGACAATGTGCAAAATACACATACATATACTCAGTACACACAGTGTACTAAAAAAGACATACTTCGTTACCAATGCACCAATACACATTATACACCGTATTTACACGTCTGCATTATGTCCACATCTATGCATAGTAATATGTGAAGGTGTAACAGATTATAATTTACAGTAGATTGGTTGTGCAACAGATTATACATATGCAATGTCGTGGGTGTGCTTTTATGGTGTCCAGTGACAGCAGATGTGTTAGTGCAGTGTGTGCGTGTAGTCCAGTTGAACTGTGTTAAAGTGCAGTGCATGGCAAGTTGTGTGAGAGGGAGTGTGATGTAGGTGAGTTATTTCTGACTGTTCATTAGCCTGATAGCCTGAGGGAAAAAGCTGTCCCTCAGTCGGCTAGTGCGGGATCGGATGCTACGGAAACGTCGCCCTGAGGGCAGCAGAGAGAGCAGACTGTGGGACGGGTGGCTGGAGTCTTTTATAATCCTCCGGGCTTTCCTTGTACACCGCCTGGTGTAGATATCCTGGAGGGAGGGAAGCTCACCTCCAACAATGTGGCGGGCAGTTCGCACGACCCTTTGCAGAGCCCTGCGGTTGCCAGCGGTGCTGTTTCCAAACCAGGCGGTGATACAGCCGGTCAGGATGCTCTCCACAGTGCAGGTGTAGAAGGATCTGAGGATTCTGGGGCTCGTTCCAAACTTCCTCAGCCGCCTCAGGAAGAAGAGACGCTGATGTGCCTTCTTCAGCACTGCATCTGTGTGAGTAGACCATGTGAGATCCTCGGTGATGTGAACTCCGAGGAACTTAAAGCTGCTCACCCGCTCCACAGGTGTCTTGTCGATGGTGATGGGTGTGTGTTCTCTGCTCTGTCTCCTGTAATCCACCACCAGCTCCTTGGTCTTGTCGATGTTGAGTGAGAGGTGGTTCTCCTGACACCATTTAGTCAGGGTACTCACCTCCTCTCTGTAGGCCGTCTCATCGTTGTCGGGGATCAGGCCTATCACCGTTGTGTCGTCTGCAAATTTGACGATGACATTGGAGCTGCGTGTTGCTGTACAGTCGTGTGTGTACAGGGAGTACAGGAGTGGGCTGAGGACGCATCCTTGAGGAGCACCAGTGTTGAGGATCAGGGGAGATGAGGTGTTGTTGCCAATTCTGACCACCTGACTTCTGCCTGTCAGGAAGTTCAGGATCCAGCTGCACAGAGATCTGTTCAGTCCTAGAGTCTGGAGCTTCGCCACCAGTGTGGCAGGCACTATGGTGTTAAATGCCGAACTATAATCCACGAACAGCATCCTCACATAGGTGTTCTTATTTTCCAGGTAGGAGAGAGCAGTGTGTAGGGTGAAGGCAATAGCATCGTCTGTGGAACGGTTACTGCGGTATGCAAATTGTAGTGGGTCCAGTGAAGCAGGCAGCACAGAGCAGATGTGTTCTCTGACGAGCTTCTCAAAACACTTGCTGAAGATGGGGGTCAGAGCAACGGGCCTCCAGTCATTCAAGCATGTGATTTTATTTTTCTTTGGTATGGGCACAATGATGGATTTTTTGAAGCATGAGGGAACCACAGACAGAGAGAGGGACAGATTGAAAATGTCTGTAAAAACCCCGGCTAGCTGGAAAGCGCATGCTTTGAGCACACGGCCTGGTATACCATCAGGTCCCACGGCTTTACGGATGTTCACCCGTTTGAAGGATCAGGTTACATCCGCGACAGAAAGCGTGAGTGGACTGACCACTTCTGCAGCAGCCGTGTGAGCGCTCTCTGTGTGGGCGGTGTTATCAGCCTCGAACCGAGCATAAAAGGTGTTGAGCTCGTCCGGTAGAGAGGCGGCAATGTTCACAGTAGCTGGTTTATTCCCTTTAAAGCCTGTGATGTTGTTGATGCCCTGCCACATGCTTCTTGGGTTGTTGTTGTTGAAATGTTCTTCAACTTTGTTTTTGTATTGTCGTTTGGCTGCTTTGATGGATCTCCTGAGATCGTAACTGGCTTGTTTCCGATCGTCAGTGTTTCCGGATTTAAAGGCAGATGTCCGCGCTGACAAGGCTGATCGAACATCACTGTTAATCCACGGTTTTTGGTTGGGGTAGATACAGATTGTTTTTGTCGGTACAACGTCCTCTATACACTTCCTGATGAAACACGTGACCGTATCTGAATACGCCTCTATGTCGTCATCAGACGCTGCCCGGAACATGTCCCAGTCCACGTGATCAAAACAGTCCTGTAGTATAGCGTCCGATTGGTCCGACCAGCATTGGACTGTCCTGAGGGCGGGTGCTTCACGTTTCAGTTTCTGCCTATAAGCAGGCAGGAGCAGAACGGAGGAGTGATCTTATTTGCCGAAAGGTGGGCGGGGGAGGGACTTGTATGCGTCCCGGAAAGAAGTGTAACAATGGTCCAGTGTACGATCCCCACGCGTGTTGATGGTGACGTGTTGAAAGTATTTTGGAGCTATTGTTCTGAAGTTGGCTTTATTAAAGTCCCCCGTAATAATAAAAGCTGCATCTGGGTGCGTGGTTTCCTGCTCACTTATATTCCCGTATAGTTCCCTGAGTGCCTGGTCTGTGTTGGCTTGAGGAGGAATGTAAACAGCCGTGATTATGATTGCTGTAAATTCCCTCGGTAGCCAGAATGGTCGACAGAGAAGCGTAAGATATGGACCCATAAATTTGGCAGATATGACAATGTAATAGGATAAATTGCATTATTGGCCCAATTGAAGGCGCTATACACTCTAAAAAATTCAGGGTATTTTTTCAACCCAAATGCTGGGTTGAGACCATTGGGTAAGAGCATGTAACGGTAGCAGCACCCAGGTAAATAGTTTTAGTGAAAAAAATCTCAACTAACAAAATGTTCGGGCGCCAGACAGGAGTAAGCCTGTCACAAAGTAATTTGAACCCAGATAGCCCGGAAAAGCCACCTGTTACATACAATAATCACAACTGCACGGAAAATAATGCAGAGTAATACCAGGCAATAAATGCACAAAGAAAAGGAAAATAAGTTTTCAGTTCAGTTTTCACTTATATATATATTTTTTTTTACTAGAGATGGAAAAATCGACAATAACAATAACAAAAAAATAAAATAAAAAATTCACATGAATGCATTCACACATTTCACAATCCCTCTTTAAAAAAAAAACTTACTATCAATCCCTTCTACTGCGGCGACTGAGAGACCCCAGTCTACATCGGTATGTACATCAGCAGTTTCAACAGTCCAGCTCACAGAGCAATTCAATTTCAAAACCGATAAAAAGGAAAAATGAAAAAATACAAACAAGATTAATTCCAGTCGCCCACTTCACTAGACAAATTAAAATAATAAGATGAAAAGAAAATACTCACACTAAGGGGAGTTGGACGTTACGTATGTTTGGGCGAATGTGGTGTGGGTGAACTTTGGGTGTGTGTGCACTACGGCAAGCTATGAGCCATCTGACCGGCCGCTCGTGAACTTGGGGGAACAGTTTTCCAAACAGCGAATGGAGGTGGATTTTCTCCAAAGAATAGAAGGCATCCAGGTAAAGACGCTTCCCTTCAGCTCCTGAACATCACACGCCTCTGCCCTGGTCCGGCAGCTCGGATAACGATCTCTTTGAAACCCTCCGGCGTTCGCTCCAGCATTACACAGTGCGTGAGTGTGCTCTCACCTGAAACCGGTGCGACTTCCACCCTAGACTTTTGTGACTTCTTCCTTTGATCTCAAAACAAACCCCCACCCCTTTTTGATTCTGTTCCACGATATATATAGCTACATCACTTCCTTCCCAAATTAGACTCGCGTTCCTATTCGCTGGCGGTCATGACAATTGTTTTAATTTCACTTTCCAAGTTCCGCCTTTCCCGTTCCGCCACAAGCGTTGGGTTGTTTTAACCCAATTTTGGGTTGAAAATTGGTCTTGATCATAACCCAGCGGTGCAGGGTTGGGAACGCGGACGTGAAAGAGAGCACGCACGTCACGTCAACATCAGGCGACACGAGTGAGAGAAGCCACCATTTTCTCAGCCTGAAAGAAGCCAGAAGCGAGTGAAAGACGCTATGGTAAGTAAAGATTAAAAATGTAAAGTCATCATTCATTGTTTGTGTCCGGGAGTATTTTGAGATTTCATGGAAGGCGGAAATAGTCCGAAAATAGCTTATATTTGAAAATACCCAGACGTGGCTTTTACTGAACGGAAGAGGTAACTTAACAGTACCTTTATAATGTCTGTGAGTGTCTTATGTCATATTTAGATAACATTTTACAATATCTGCACTTTTTGAGGTGTTAATAGGCGGTTATTAACACATTTACATGTTAATTCGTTATCTTATTGTTCGTTATCTTATTGTTCGATGGATTATTGTTAATGGATAGAGCGTTGAACTTGAAACACGAGGTAACCCAAGGTTGTGGGTTCGAATCCCGGCTCTGGCAGGAAGTGTCCCCCAACTGAACCCCCAACTGCTCCCCGGTCGCTGCAATGTCGGCTGCCCACTGCTCCAGGTGTGTGTGCACTTGGATGGGTTAAATGCAAAGAACACATTTCACTCCTCATTATACTCTGCATAATTGTGTATGTGACAATTAAAGCTCATTGGATTCTAAATTAAATACAAAACTTGCAATCAATAAAATCAATTTACAATTTGCACTGTAATAATTCAGATTGTTAGAGATCAATGTGAATCCTCAGATTTTATGATATTCAAAACTCACCAGCTCTTCTCGCACAGATGATCTGAAGAAGAATCACAGAAGGAGCAGCAAACACTGCAATCTCAGCAATAATCACAATCACTAAAGATGTGTGGACAGAATAGAGAGAGAGAGAAGAGAATTAATCTGTGAAACTTTGAAATTTTATTTTATTGACAATTATTGCCTTGATAGTTTCAGTGCATGCAAAGCCATCCCATACCTCTGATTAATGATCCAGCAGTCATCCAGACCACAGTTTCTGATGTAGCTGTGTCTGTGGATCATGAATATTAGTTCAGTTCAAATATAATGTGACATCACATTATATTTGGCCTGATGGCCTGCACCCCAGCAGAGTCAGTGCGGAACTCTTGTCGGACAACATCACCAGGATGCTACGCTCCATCTGACTAGTAAGCCAATTCTCCAATAACAGCTATGATGACTTTTGTTCTACCCACTTAAATGATAAAGGTACTTGCAGTGTCCAATCTATACAGACTGTGTCTGTTCCCCGAATAGTGAGTTCAAAATATAAATGTAATGCAGGATCTAGAACAAATCTGATCGCGATTAAACCAGAAAAATGCAAAATAAATGAACTAAAACAATTTTTAAAACTTGGGCTCCTAAATATCCGATCACTCACACCGAAAGCAGTTATTGTAAATTAAATGATCACAGATAATAGTTTTGATGTACTCTGTCTGACTGAAACCTGGCTTAAAACAAATTATTATTTTGGTCTAAATGAATCTACTCCACCAAGCTACTGTTATAAGCATGAGCCTCGTCAGACCGGTCGTGGCGGCGGTGTCGCAACAATATATAGTGATATTCTCAATGTTACTCAGAAAACAGGATACAGGTTTGACTCATTCGAAATACTTATGCTCAATGTTAAACTGTCAGATAAGCAAAATAAATCTGTCCTATCTCTTGCTCTGGCTACTGTGTATAGACCGCCAGGGCCATATACAGATTTTCTAAAAGAATTTGCAGATTTCCTCTCAGACCTTTTGGTTAATGTTGATAAAGCACTAATTGTTGGAGATTTTAACATTCACGTTCATAATACAAATGATGCGTTAGGACTTGCGTTTACTGACCTAATAAACTCTTTTGGTGTCAAGCAAAATGTCACCGGGCCAACACATCGTTTTAATACGCTAGATTTAATAATATCGCATGGAATTGATCTAACTGATATAGATATCATACCTCAAAGTGATGATGTTACTGACCATTTCCTTGTATCATGCATGCTGCATATTACTGATATTAACTATATAGCTCCGCGTTATCGTCCAGGCAGAATTATTGTTCCAGCCACTAAAGACAGATTCACAAATAACCTGCCTTATTTATCTCAACTGCTCTGTGTACCCATAAATACAGATGAACTAGACACAATTACTAGCAACATGGGAACTATCTTCTCTAATACGTTAGACACTGTTGCCCCCATCAAATTAAAAAAGGTTAGAGAAAAAAGTGCTGCACCATGGTACAACAGTTATACCCATTCTCTCAAGAAAGAAACTCGTATTCTTGAGCGCAAATGGAGAAAAACTAACTTGGAAGTCTTTAGAATTGCGTGGAAAAACAGTATGTCCAGCTATAGACAAGCTCTAAAAATTGCAAGAACCGAGTATATCCGCAAACTCATAGATAATCACCAAAACAATCCAAGGTTTTTATTTAGCACAGTGGCTAGATTAACAAATAAACAGATGTCACCCGATCTAAATATTCCCTCACAGTTTAATAGTAATGACTTTATGAATTTCTTTACTGATAAAATAGATAATATCAGAAATACAATAACAAATATAGATTCTACAGCGTCTAGTACTTCAGCTTTATTCATCGCACCCAAAGAAAAACTTCATTGCTTTACAACTATAGGACAGGATGAGCTAAATAAACTTATAACTACATCTAATCCAACAACATGTTTATTAGATCCTGTACCCACTAAACTATTGAAAGAGTTGTTACCTGTAGCAGAAGAACCGCTTCTCAATATTATAAACTCCTTGTTATCTTTAGGTCACGTCCCAAAACCATTTAAGCTGGCAGTTATTAAGCCTCTTATTAAGAAACCAAAACTAGATCCTTGTGAACTGGCAAATTACAGGCCCATCTCAAATCTTCCGTTTATGTCGAAAATATTAGAAAAAGTAGTGTCTGCTCAACTGTGCTCCTTTTTGCTAAAAAATGATATCTATGAAGAATTTCAGTCAGGTTTTAGGCCCCGTCATAGCACAGAAACTGCACTTGATAAAATTACAAATGACTTGCTTCTTGCGTCAGACAAATGCTGCATCTCGTTGCTAGTTTTACTTGATCTTAGTGCTGTGTTCAACACTATAGATCATGACATACTGATAGATCGATTACAAAACTATACAGGTATTCAAGGGCAGGCTCTAAGATGGTTTAGATCCTACCTGTCCGATCGCTACCACTTTGTTTATTTAAACGGGGAGTCATCTCAATTATCACCAGTAAAGTATGGAGTACCACAAGGATCGGTCCTAGGTCCTCTATTCTTTTCATTATATATGTTGCCCCTTGGTAATATTATTAGAAAATACGGGATTAGTTTCCATTGTTATGCTGATAACACTCAACTATATATCTCAACAAGACCAGATGAAACCTCTAAACTATCTAAGCTAACAGAGTGTGTTAAAAATATAAAAGATTGGATGACCAGTAATTTTCTCCTATTAAATTCAGATAAGAGAGAGATATTACTTATTGGACCTAAAAAGAGTACACAGAATCTCTTGGATTACAATTTGCAACTAGACGGATGTACTGTTACTTCCTCTACAGTCAAAAATCTGGGTGTTATATTAGACAGCAACCTATCTTTTGAAAATCATATTTCCAATGTTAGCAGCATTCTTCCATCTTAGAAACATTTCCAAGCTACGGAACATGTTAAGTGTTTCTGATGCAGAAAAGTTAGTTCATGCATTCATGACCTCTAGACTGGACTATTGTAATGCACTGCTAGGTGCTTGTCCTGCATCTTCAATAAACAAGCTACAGATAGTACAAAATGCTGCGGCTAGAGTCCTTACCAGGTCAAGAAAATATGATCATATTACTCCAATTTTACAGTCTCTGCACTGGCTACCTGGCTATTAAGTTTCGTATCAGTTACAAAATATTATTACTTGCCTATAAGGCCCTAAATGATTTAGCTCCTGCGTACCTAACTAATCTTCTATCCCGCTACAATCCAACCCGCTCCCTAAGGTCGCAAAACTCTGGACTCTTGGTAGTACCTAGAATAGCAAAGTCCACTAAAGGAGGTAGAACTTTTTCATATATGGCTCCTAAACTCTGGAATAGCCTTCCTGAAAACGTTCGGGGTTCAGACACACTCTCTCTGTTTAAATCTAGATTAAAGACGCATCTCTTTAGCCAAGCATTCATATAATGCATCTCACAATCTTGTACTGCCAGTCTATCTGAACAAATGCATATTATTATGCTTTAGCTTGGGTTATACTGATAATTTCATCCAGGGTTATTCCTGGATGGAACAACTGCTACGCTAATTGTCTTACTGTTTCTTTGTTTCTGCCGAATTACACAAGCTTCAGTCTGGATCCAACCCTTAAACGATCTGAGATGACCGAACACCTGAGAAGAGACGATGACAACCCCTCGGAGAACCTCAGAGGAAGCCAACCATCAGCGATTATACTGACTTAACCAAAGTCTTCCATAAATGGAGGATCAGCACCTGGAGACAACCTCTACAGCCCTAACCATCAGAGGAGTCTAGGACACATAGATGAGCCCCAGAGACAGATCTCCAGTGAGGACCTCGTCACCTAGACATCCATCGGGGAAAGACCCCTGGAACCAGTGGACCACTTACACTCTGACTTTGCTGCAGTTGGAACAAACTACTGATTCGTCTGGCCGGAGGGGAACTGGCCCCCCGACTGAGCCTGGTTTCTCCCAAGGTTTTTTCTCCATTCTGTCACCGATGGAGTTTCCGTTCCTTGCTGCTGTCGCCTCTGGCTTGCTCAGTTGGGGACACTTCATTTCCAGCACAATCATCGACTTGATTGCACAGATATTATTTAAACTGAACTAAGCTGGACAATGCCATTACTAAATTCAATAATGAAATGCATTCAGCTGATAATTCAGTGTTAAATCCTGTCATTTTACATTATTGACACAATTTGTCTATATTGATACTGTGCAGTGCTTTGTTACAATTTGTATTGTTAAAAGTGCTATATAAATAAAGGTGACTTGACTTGACTTGACATCAATAAGACATGCAAACGTTGTTGTGTAGTACCTGCAAATGTGTGAGCAGCTGAAGACATCTCAGTGTTTGGGGTAATGATTCATATATCAATATAGATATTTTACCATGCATGTAATAAAGATTAATGTTATCCCCATTTGTCTGAACTGCATTATTTAATTATAAAAAGACAGAAGTGAGAGACTGATGAAGTGTGTCAGTGATCATGGACCTTGTTCTGTAGGAGCTGCCGCTGTAGTCTGGCTTGATTTCTTCTCAGAGTTTGAGCTGCTGACTGGAATCAGTGTTAAATCCATTAGACCTGCAGAAGATGAATGTTCAGAGCATAATTCATTATTATTATTATTATTATTATTATTTCCCCAAATAAACAGTACTAACAGCAGCGAGTAAGACTCTATAGCTCTATAGCATCTATAGCTGACATAGACAGTTAAGGACAAGGACGAGAAACACAGTCAGATGTAAATGTATTACAGTTTTTCTCAAATGCTAAAACACATTTCACAAACGTTTCCTCCATGTTCCCCAATGTCTAAACACAACACCCTTTTCTAAAGTTACATAAACACAACCACACCTTCTCACTTCAAAACTCAAACTTTCACACCAAAAGAGCAGCTCGAAGCTTTCAAAAATGTAAACACTATACACATCATTACACACTACAGCAAAACAATTGAAAACACAATGCTCAATTTGTGAGAAGGTTCTTTGTTTCATAACTGCCAATGCATATTTTTAGAAACTTTACAGTAATGGATCTTCTTAGATCTCTGCAGAGGATTAGGCATTTAGATTTGTGAGTTTCATATGAAGAGTATAAATCTATAGTAAATTCTGCATGTACACTACTGTAACACAACTCAATGCAAAAACAGAATCTATTGCACACAACAGTACTCTTGAAAACATGATCAGGGTGTGAAGTTTTTTTATTTACTTTATTCACACCACACACACACCACAATCACTGTGCGGCATCATGTCGCTGAGCTGCATCGGGCCACATCACCTCATCCACATCGCAGGCTATATTGTCTCTTGCCAGGCACCGCGGGAAAAACGCCCTGGAATGGCGAATCCATCCTTGGAAGGCCTCCACTGGGATGTCAACACAGGCCAGCTCCATTGCGGAGCCTTAGGAGGTTCTCTGTAGTGTATGGTTGTCTGTCATAAACCTTCCATCTCCACGATGAGAAGAACTCCTCTATAGGGTTCAGGAAAGGGGAGTAGGGTGGCAGACAGACGTTTAAAAAGTGGTTACTGTTGGTGGTGAACCACTCTCTGATTTGGTTTGTTCTGTGGAAGCGTACATTGTCCCAAATGATCACATAAATGTGATGTGCGGGCCCAGGATGGTGTTGTTGGCGGTCCAGGAGGATGTCTTTTAGCTCCTCTAGGAAGGTGAGGAGACGTTGGGTGTTGTAAGACCCAAGGACAGCATGCCGGTGGACAAGCCCCTCCAAACCCATGGCCGCACAAAGAGTAATATTACCCCCCCGTTGGCCAGGAACCTCAGTGATGGCTCTTTCGCCAATGATGTTACGGCCTCTTTGCCTTCGTTTCTGCAGGTTGAAGCCAGCCTCATCCAAGAAGAGGTACTCATGAGGTCTGGCCATCGCGTCCAACTGTAATATCCTCTGTGAAAATGTGAAAGTGCACAGGTGTTCAGAACAACAGTCAATCAGGTAGCACAGTATTGTCCAGAAGTAATGTAGGCCACTGAGCAACACAGTATGTCCACTAACTGTACTGTGAACATGGATGTATACTTACTTGCACATACTCGTAACGTAGGTCTTTGTGTCGCGCAGAGTTGCGCTCAAAGGGAACCCTATAGACCTGTTTCATCCGCATCTTTTGGCACCGGAGAACTCGGTCTATTGTGGCCAAGCTGACATCATCAATGCTCTCAAAGTTGACATTATCGGCAATGACTTTGTCTCTGATCTCCCGGAGTCTGATGAGGTTGTTCTCACAAACCATATCCACAATGAGGGTTTCTTGTGCCGCTGTAAATATGGCAATCCTCCCACCTCTATGTGGCATTCTTTCAACTCTAAAGAAAGAAACGTGTTTTCAATTGACATGTTTTACAATACAGTAACAACTGATTTGAAACCAATAGACTACTTTCACAGGCTTGTAAAATTGTATTGTGACAAAGAAAGCAATAGAGTACAATACCTGTTGTGTTGTCTGAATGCCCTGATAATGGTGGCCACGGTGAACCTACTCAGGTTTGGACGGACTCTTAGTCCTGCTTCAGCCATTGTCATGCCATGGACAATGACATGGTCAATGACTGTTGCTCGCATCTCGTCCGTAATGATGGTGCGAGGTTGTCTTGCTCTCCCTCCTGGACCTTCTCCTCTCCCTTGTTGGCCTCCTCCTCTTCTTCCATGGCCAGCTCTTCTCCCTCCTCTGACTCGAATTCCTCTTCCCCTGACTCTGCCTTCATCCATTGTGTTTGTTTGGAATCTTCAGCAAACTGTGAACTCTGAACTTGCTTTTATACATGTGGTCACAGCATTAGCAACAAGTGTCTTCAATTTTGAGTCGTTGTGTGTAATGAATGACGCCAGGTGTGTTCATTGTGTTCAAATATTGCTGACTGTGGCAAGCATTTTGCATCACATGAGCTTTCATTTGAGAATATGAGCAGAGTTCTTTTGCAACTTGTGTTTTAGCAAGGAAAAATGTGTTAAGATTTATGAGAACGGAGGATTGTGTTTTGTGAATTGTGTCTTCATGTGAAATGTGTTTATGATATTGGAAAATGATGGCTAGATTTAGTAAATCTGTTTAGACAACTGGTCATTTGGTTTAGAGGATTGGCTTTTGTGTTTTAGCATTTGAGAAAAACTGTAATGTGAGGTTAGATGGTGTTTATTTGTCATGCATTAAAATAAAACAATTAGCTAATATTTTGCCATTTTTTAAAGGCACTGATTATGTACCTGGTTGTGTAGGAGCTGTAGTTGATGTAGAGCTGGTGACTGCAGACGGTGTCTTTGTTTCAGTCGGAGCTGAAGATTAATGTTCATAGACTACAATCATATTTAAATGACTGATAATTGTTTGTTAATATAAATAATTTACCTGAATACTTGACAGTATAGGTGACTGAGGTCTTGAGCTGATTTCTCTGTGTAACCAGACATCTCCACTCTCTGTTGTGATCTTTATTCAGAATGTTGTAGTCAGATAGCTGATACACTCTTCTGAGGAGAATGATATCTGAAATCTGGAGTCTGTCTGCAGATTTACATCAGCCTGATTCACCCAGATCAGCTCAATTTCCCCAAAACGGACCAAATAATCACTAGAGACTCGATCATAATATAACTGACAGGAGAGAGTCACAGAGCGGCCTGATCTGATCTCAGACTGTGAGGATGATGAAGAGACTGAAACAGAGAAAAAGACAGAGATTACACGACTGATTCCAGTCTTTTCAGGGACAATAATATTACTGTTTAATTCAACATATAATCATAATATTCATAGACACTGACCTTGAAGAACATGCAGATAAACAAGTGCATCAGTTCCTTGTCGTACATCATTCACACATTGTCTGCAGGAGTAAAGTCCACGATTTTCTTTTGTGACTTTCTTGATGTTCAGAGAGCAGCCAGAGCCCAGACTCAGTCTTTCATATCTCTCTATGTTATTCCTCTTTATCCCTCCAGAAATCAGTTCAACTGCCACTGAAAGTGTGGTATAGATCCATGTAGTTGATGTGCAGCCAGAACGAGCATTATTACAGGACAGACGGACATTTTCATCAAAACTGCAGAACACACGAGTCTCATCCACTCCACTGGTACCTACAAATAAACTAATAATTTAACTAATAATAATTAATTAATGAATTACTTACTTAATTATTAATAATAATAATGATAATGTGGGTTAATGACTTGATTACGAAATATAATCAAATTAAATATATAATATAAAATAACATATTTGTGTCCTGTTTTAAGCAGAAAATGAACCAAGCAGAGTAAACTGCTACTGAACGCATGAGTTCAGGGTAGTATTGCAGAAAGCGATGTTAACCTACTCACAAAAACCCCAACATCTCTGTTATTTTACCCCGGGCGCCTTAATAACAGAATATGTGAAAGTATGTTTTTTGGAGTAAAAGCGCCCCTGCTGTTGGGGCTAAAGGCGCACAGTAATTGACATGATAATAAATAGATGACTGACTTTTCCATTTGTTGACATGACATGGTTAGATTCAGATGGTAAATATCATATATTATGTTGGGTGTCCATATTAGAGATAATCACCATGTTTAGAATGAAACCATCAAATTTAAAACCATGATATTAATCATATCATATAATAAAATATAATTTGTTGTTACTACTGTAAATATATATTCAAGTATTATTTGATCTACTTCAATGCTTTCAGAATATTTACTTATTAAAATAATTTTGTTTCTGTATTTTAAAATGTATTTTTATATTAACACATTTTAATGACAGTATATTTATTGCTAAAAGAAATATGATTTTATTTGTCAAAATAAGCAAATAAATAGTACTAACTTTAATAAAGTGATTGTTTTGAACAAGTATTAACTTAACATTATTTTAGCTTAAGTATTTGTATCAATATCGCATGCCTTTTACCCCGTGTGTGGACACCTCTTACATTTATATGATTTTTAAACAAAATTAACAACTTGAATGATTTATTTTCACACAAAATCTGCTGCTCCATTAATGTTCAATACAACGTATATATGTTTTTCTGCAATTAAACATTTTAGGTGCAGTGAATATTATTTTTCTTTCTTAGCCCTGTTGTACCTATATATAAACACACAGTAAGAGATTTATGACTTTTTTAGTATTATTGTAGAAATTACAAAACATATTAATTTGCAATAATACTTTTGAATGTTTGAATGCATATCCTTATTGTGTGAGATGAGAATAAAATAGAGTCAAATCAAATAAACTTTGTTTTATGTTAAAATTGTGCTTTATAATTAAAATAAATTGTACTATATATATATATATATATATATATATATATATAAGGGGTTGCACAGACTAGTCGACTTCAGTGCTCTGCCATGACACTTTAAGCTTGAAGTCGACTAGTCGCTGGTCCTATAGAGGGCGCAATAGGATAATAAATCCACATTTACGCTCCGTTTCCAAACAGTTAAAATTACAAACTAATTCATACACTCAATGCGCTCCACAAGACATGTGTGATTATATTACTGGATGCTGGAAATTGAACGGCAGAATGTAGGTTTTAAACAGCGACACAATTTTCCTATTTTGATATTGTGCAGTTGCTTTGTTACTATTTGTATTGTTAAAAGCACTATATAAATAAAGGTGACTTGACTTGACTTGACAGGTATGTTAATCACGTTCTAATCTAATGCGCTGCTGCATTGTAACGCACACAAATAGCTACAGACAGTAGCGCGTACAATACATCACGCGCACAGAATCATTCATAATTTCAGCGGAAATGTATCGTCAACACTGTTCTGTGATTTCTCTGTAAAATAGCTTAGAAACTGAAAAGTTCAAGCATATATATTCTTAATAACTAAATTCCACAGCTTCACTACTAGTAGAGAGACTCTGCCAGGTATAATTAATTCACACACGCAACCGCTCTCACTAATGCATGCATTCATATGAATTTAATCTTTACTGTACTACTTATCTGTATCGGATTTAGAACGAGCAGGAATCTGTGAGAAATATAATGACCCAAAGACTAAAGAACTGAAATAAATAAGCTGTTATAGGTACAATAGTCATGTGGGCATATCATATTTCATAGCTGTGTTTGTCTCAGCTCCAGACTTATTTATTCATTAATGATGTCATCAGAGACTAGTCAACTTCGACTTGACTTTCATCACATAAAAGTCGACTTTAAAAAATCAGAAGTCATTCAACCCCTAATATATACAGGTGCTGGTCATATAATTAGAATATCATCAAAAAGTTGATTTATTTCACTAATTCCATTCAAAAAGTGAAACTTGTATAATGTATACATTCATTCCACACAGACTGATATATTTCAAGTGTTTATTTATTTTAATTTTGATGATTATAAGTGACAACTAATGAAAACACCAAATTCAGTATCTCAGAAAATTAGAATATTGTGAAAAAGTTCAATATCGAAGACACCTGGTGCCACACTCTAATCAGCTAATTAACTCAAAACACCCGTAAAGGCCTTTAAATGATCTCTTAGTCTAGTTCTGTAGGTTACACAATCATGGGGAAGACTGCTGACTTGACAGTTGTCCAAAAGACGACCATTGACACCTTGCACAAGGAGGGCAAGACACAAAAGGTCATTGCAAAAGAGGCTGGCTGTTCACAGAGCTCTGTGTCCAAGCACATTAATAGAGAGGCGAAGGGAAGGAAAAGATGTGGTAGAAAAAAGTGTACAAGTAATGAAAGTAAATGTTGCATTTCCTTTGGAAATCAGGGTCCCAGAGTCTGGAGGAAGAGAAGAGAGGCACAGAATCCACGTTGCTTGAGGTCCAGTGTAAATTTTCCACAGTCAGTGATGGTTTGGGGTGCCATGTCATCTGCTGGTTTTGGTCCACTGTGTTTTCTGAGGTCCAAGGTCAACACAGCCGTATACCAGGAAGTTTTAGAGCACTTCATGCTTCCTGCTGCTGACCAACTTTATGGAGATGCAGATTTCATTTTCCAACAGGACTTGGGACCTGCACACAGTGCCAAAGCTACCAGTACCTGGTTTAAGGACCATGGTATCCCTGTTCTTAATTGGCCAGCAAACTCGCCTGACCTTAACCCCATAGAAAATCTATGGGGTATTGTGAAGAGGAAGATGCGATATGCCAGACCCAACAATGCAGAAGAGCTGAAGGCAACTATCAGAGCAACCTGGGCTCTCATAACACCTGAGCAGTACCACAGACTGATCGACTACATGCCACGCCGCATTGCTGCAGTAATTCAGGCAAAAGGAGCCCCAACTAAGTATTGAGTGCTGTACATGCTCATACTTTTCATGTTCAGACTTTTCAGTTGGCCAATATTTCTAAAAATCCTTTCTTTGTATTGGTCTTAAGAAATATTCTAATTTTCTGAGATACTGAATTTAGGGTTTTCATTAGTTGTCAGTTATAATCATCAAAATGAAAAGAAATAAACACTTGAAATATATCAGTCTGTGTGGAATGAATGTATACATTATACAAGTTTCACTTTTTGAATGGAATTAGTGAAATAAATCAACTTTTTGATGATATTCTAATTATATGACCAGCACCTGTATATATATATATATATATATATAGTGTGTCATCGGTCACGTCAGCTGGGCCATCATTAATGCATGTGCTCAATATCCCTAAAGTAAACTCATCCCAGAACAAAACCTGCTCCAGAGCCAGTTGTGTTCAGAGAATGGGTTGCTATCGCTACATACTCTAAAAGTTATTTCAGTTTTTGGGGCCAAAAGTTGAATTATCTGTTAGCTTAAACTATCCCAGTCATGTCACATGCACAGCATTATATGCACAATTCTAAACGTGCATTAAAGAATAAAGCAAAATTTACACCACGTCACTCTGAGATAACAACTTAATGACTTTACAGATTTCATAAAAATAAACGTGTGCATATATTAAAACTCCATACACTATTCCAGAGTAATTAAACTAAATAGTTTGGATAGATTGATGGTTGTTCACATCACACACGTCTTTTATCTTATAGATCATAAACATTTCTTTACCTGTGAGAAGTGCAGAGAGAAGGATTAGTCCCAGCAGACACATGTGACACTTATCAGTCATTTTCTGTTTCTGTCAGTCTTTCTTTTCATTCTATATTTACCGCTCTTCCTTTAAACATCATCAGCTCATCCTGTGGGTGTTAACTTCCTCTGATCTGAAACAACTGACCATTTAGCTACATTTTACTCACACTATACTGATGAAGAAAAAGTGTTTCTATAAATATACTGTATATGTCAGGTAATTAATTCTGAATGCAGTAGCAAATGCAGTAAACAGTTTATTGTACAAGGCAGAGAGTGAATTAACAGGACAGTCAGAATCGTGAGTCTCCGATAGAATGAGCAGGCCTTGGCAGAGAGGAGACTGCAACGGGCTGGGCAATGATTGCTGATGCAAACATCCGGAATCCAGAGAGAGAAACGCCAATCACCAAAACAGGAACTGAACAAGACACAGGAAGCCGAGAACGAACTGGACGGAAACATTTACATTTATGCATTTAGCGAGGGGCAGTCGTGGCCTAATGGATAGAGCGTTAGACTTGAAACCCGATGTAACCCAAGGTTGTGTGTTCGAATCCCGGCTCTGGCAGGAAGTGTCCACGACTGCGGTGAGACCCTTGAGCAAGGCACCGAACCCCCAACTGCTCCCCGGGCGCTGCAATGTCGGCTGCCCACTGCTCCACTTGGATGGGTTAAATGCAGAGAACACATTTCACTCCTCATTATACTCTGTATAATTGTGTATGTGACAAATAAACCTCATCTGAGCTTAATTTGTTTGTTTGTACAAGGCATCGGGTTTGATGTTTTTAGAACCCGGACGGTACGAAATTGAAAAATCAAAATGACCAACAAAAAAAAGAGCCCACCGAGCCTGCATGGAGTTTAAACATTTGGCGGACCTGATGTACTCAAGGTTCTTGTGATCGGTCCAGACTATGAAAGGCACTCCTGAACCTTCCAACCAATGGTGCCACTGCTCCAACGCAAGCTTGACAGCCAACAACTCTCTATTACCAATGTCATAATTTCGCTCTGCTGGGGACAAATGATGAGAAAAAAACTTGCACGGATGGATCTTGTCGTCTGAGGAAGAACGCTGAGAGAGAACAAGAATGGGATCAGAAACAAAGCAGCTCTTGAGGTTGGAAAAAGCAGCATTGGCTGCTTTAGACCACCTGAACGTCGTGTTGGTGGAGGTCAAGGCAGTCAGAGGGGCGGCTAGCTGGCTGTAATTGCGAATAAAACACCGGTAAAAATTGGCAAAGCCCAGAAACCTCTGCAGGGCCTTGCGGGAATCTTGGCTTGGCCAATCTACCACAGCCTGAATCTTTTCTGGATGCATGCGCACTCCCTCAGATGAAACGATATATCTTAAAAAGGGGACAGACTGCGCATGAAAAATGCATTTCTCCGCCTTGACAAAAAGCCCATTCTCTAGCAATCTCTGAAGCACTCGTCTGACGTGCTGAACATGATCCTGGAGAGAAGAAAATATCAATATGTCATCCAGGTAGACATAAATTAATTGGTCAACCATATCTCTCAGCACGTCATTGATGAGTGCCTGGAAGACTGTTGGATAGCCCAAATGGCATAAACTTATATTCAAAGTGCCCCCTAGGGGTGTTGAAAGCAGTCTTCCACTCATCCCCCTCCCTGATGTGGACCAAATGATGGGCATTGTGAAGGTCCAACTTTGTGAAAAGAGAAGCCCCCTGCAACCGCTCGAAGGCTGAAGACATCAACGGCAAAGGATAGGTATACTTAACCGTAATGTTGTTCAGACCTCAATAGTTGATACAGGGCGCAAGGAACCGTCCTTCTTTTCAATGAAGAAAAACCCCACAACTGCTGGAGAAGAAGAAGGGTGAATGAGTTTGGCTGCCAGAGAATCAGAAATATATTTCTCCATGGCCTCCCTTTCTGGAACAGAAAGCAAATATAACCTGCCTTTAGGCAGTGAGGTACCTGGCAATAAGTCTAGGGCACAGTCATAAGGACGATGCGGAGGAAGAGAAGCCGCTCTGGATTTACCGAACACTCCCTTCGGGTCCAGGTACTCTGTGGGCACGTTAGACAGGTCCATGGGTTCATCCTGAAACACAGAACAAGACACAGATGAACAAGCAGACACCAAACAAGCAGCATGACAATGTTCACCCCAAGACAACACACTGCCCTGTTGCCAGTTAATATAAGGATTGTGAAGCATAAGCCAAGGGTGTCCCAGAACTATAGGAGCCAGAGGGGAATCAATTAAATAAAAATGGATATCTTCCTGATGGTTGCCTGAAGTGGCCAGACTCACCGATCTGGTAGAGTGAGTGACAGATGGTAAGGCTTGTCCGCCGAGATCGTTGACCGAGATGGGCTGGGTGAGAGGAACAACAGGAACCTTAAGATTATGAGCAAGAGTAATGTCCATGAAGTTCCCTTCAGCGCCTGAGTCCAGCAAGGCAAGGCAGTTGTGGTGAGAAGTAGCCCTTACTGGGAGGAGAGTGGCAGACAAGGAGGTTCTTTTAAAGGCAATACCACCCGTCAGTAACCTTGACACTACTGACGGGCTCTGTATTTTAATGGGCATTGAGCAGCAACGTGACCTGCGGCTCCGCAGTATAAACACAACCCTGAGTTCTACGTTGATCCTTCTCCTCCCGGGAAAGCCGAGTTCTGCCCACCTGCATGGGTTCCGGATCGAAAATGGGTCTGAACGTAGCATTGGAAGGAAACTGGAAAACATGCGCTTCTCTCAGGAGTCAAGCTCTGCTGAACATGTTGATCACGATGTTGGAAACGAGCATCCACTCTGATATCCAGATTGATTAAGCCATCCAAGTCAGAGGGTAGATCCAGCACGACGATCTCCTTTTGAATACGATCAGCCAACCCATGCAGGAACATATCCCACTGTGCCTCCTCATTCCACTTGCATTCAGCGACGAACGTGCGGAACTCAATGGAAAAATCTGTGACAGAATTACTTCCTTGTTTCAAATCCGCCAGCACACGAGCCGCTTCGCGACCGGCAACTGCACAGTCGAACACTTTCTTGAGTTCATCAGAAAAAGCTTGAAATGACAAGCAACATGGATGCTTGTTTTCCCACACTGCCGTTTCCCAAAGTCCCGCTCGACCCAAGAGCGTGATCACCAATGCCACTTTAGATTGCTCTGTAGGAAATGCTAATGGCTGGAGAGCAAAAAATAAAGAGCATTTAGCCAAAAATAGTCGACAAAAATGTGGCTCACCGGAATAAGAGGCTGGTGGTGGTAGACGTGGCTCTACATGACGATCGGCATGTACAGGAATGGAAGGAACAGGCAGTGGAACTGGCACAGTCAAAGATGCTGGAGTCTCGGTCTTCATCTGCTGCAGCTGGGCAGTTAACCCGGACACGTGTGCTACCAAGGCCTGGACCGCACGTCTGGTGGTGAAGATCTCCTCTTCTTGCCTTTCCATTCTAGCATCGTTGCTAGACAGAATGTCTCTCAACTCAGAAACATTCGCTGGATCCATCTTTGGTCAGATCGTTATGTCAGGTAATAAATTCTGAATCCAGTAGCAAATGCAGTAAAGAGTTTATTGTACAAGGCAGAGAGTCAAGTCAAGTCAAGTCACCTTTATTTATATAGCGTTTTAACAATACAAATTGTAACAAAGCAACTGCACAATATCAAAATAGGAAAATTGTGTCAATAATGTAAAATGACAAGATTTAACACTCAATTTTCAGCTGAAGGCATTTCATTATTGAATTTAGTGATGGCATCGTCCAGCTCAAGGTTCAAGGTTTATTTATTTGTCACATACTAAATTATACAGGGTATAATCAGAAGTGAAATGTAAATCAAGTCAGGTCCGCTCAGTGGACAGTGCAAAAAACATAAAAGTAACAACACAAGAGCATATATATAAATATAAGTAAAAAAAAAAAAGAAATAAAGAGTAAAATGTGCAATAGAATAAAAAAGTGCAAAACAAATAAGATGTGCAAAAACAGTATACTGGGACTTAATAAATAGTAAAATGAACAGGGATGTGCAAACGGGTTGTACCGGGTATAGCTCAGTTCAGTTTAAATAATATCTGTGCAAGTCGATGATATTGCTGGAAATGAAGTGTCCCCAACTAAGCAAGCCAGAGGCGACAGCGGCAAGGAACCAAAACTCCATCGGTGACAGAATGGAGAAAAAACCTTGGGAGGAACCAGGCTCAGTCGGGGGGCCAGTTCCCCTCCGGCCAGACGCACCAGTAGTTTGTTCCAACTGCAGCAATGTCAGATTGTAAGTGGTCCACTGGTTCTAGGGGTCTTTTCCCGATGGCTGTCTAGGTGACAGGGTCCTCACTGGGCATCTGTCTCTGGGGCTCATCTATGTGTCCTAGACTCTGCTGATGTTCAGGGCTGTAGGGGCTGTAGAGGTTGTCTCTAGGTGCTGATCCACCATTTATGGCAAAATTTGGTTAATTCAGTATAATCTCTGATGGTTGGCTTCCTCTGAGGTCCTCCGAGGGGTTTTCATCATCTCTTCTCAGGTGTTCGGTCATCTCAGATCATTTAAGGTTTGGATCCAGACTGAAGCTTGTGTTATTCCTAGCTACCACGGGATGTTAATCCCGTGGCAGAAACAGAGAAACAAATAAAGACAATTAGCATAGCAGTTGTTCCATCCAGGAATAACCCTGAAAGAAATTATAAGTTTAACCCAAGCTAAAGCATAATAATGTGCGTTTGATCAGATATACTGGCAGTACAAGATTGTGAGATGCATTATATGAATGCTTGGTTACATAGATGTGTCTTTAATCTTGATTTAAATAAAGAAAGTGTGTCTGAACCCAGAACATTATCAGGAAGGCTATTCCAGAGTTTGTGAGCCAAATATGAAAAAGTTCTACCTCCTTTAGTGGACTTTGCTATCCTAGGTACTATCAAGAATCCAGAGTTTTGCGACCTTAGGGAGCAGGGTTGGATTGTAGCATGATAGAAGATTAGTTAGGTACGCAGGAGCTAAATCATTTAGGGCCTTATAGGCAAGTAATAATATTTTGTAACTGATACGAAACTTAATAGGTAGCCAGTGCAGAGACTGTAAAATTGGAGTAATATGATCATATTTTCTTGACCTGGTAAGGACTCTAGCCGCAGCATCTTGTACTATCTGTAGCTTGTTTATTGAAGTTGCAGGACAACCAACTAGCAGTGCATTACAATAGTCCAGTCTAGAGGTCATGAATGCATGAACTAACTTTTCTGCATCAGAAACACTTAACATGTTCCGTAGCATGGCAATGCTTCTAAGATGGAAAAATGCTGTTTTTGTAACATGAGAAATATGATTTTCAAAAGATAGGTTGCTGTCTAATATGAGTGAGAGAGTGAATTAACAGGACAGTCAGAATCGTGAGTCTCCGATAGAATGAGCAGGCCTTGGCAGCGAGGAGACTGCAACGGGCTGGGCAATGATTGCTGATGCAAACATCCGGAATCCAGAGAGAGAAACACCAATCACCAAAACAGGAACTGAACAAGACACAGGAAGCCGAGAATGAACTGGACGGAAACAGCAAAACAACAGGTGAGCACAACAAACGATCTGACAAAGGACAAGAGCAAACACTTCACATAAATAGCAGTCCTGATGAGCTTCAGGTGTCTGAGTGATTAGCTCATCAGCTGATCAACATTGCCCCAGCAACAAGCGCTGCCAAAGTGACAAGGTGTCAGACAATACAAACAGAAATGAACGCACAAACCTGTGAATTGTGACAGTATATTTGTATGTTTTTTGATTATATAAGTGACCAATGAAACCCACTGCTATTTTAAAAGTGCATGAAATAACTTGATATGGTATAACTGTATCTATTAAAAACATAAAAATCAAATGTGCTGTTAACACAATGTATCTACACTGTTGGACATTTCTGTAATTTCTGCAGTTATTTACTGTATATCACCCAATACTGCAAATTCCCTTTACAGTAATTAACTGGAATACCATTTGCATCATGGGGATTTTCTGTGAAGTCAGACCCCACATATATATATTTACTTTTTTTTTTATTGCTGTATACTACTGTATTTACTGTAACAGCCTCATTGGCGCCATTCTATTGAGTTTGTTTTATTTTCCTCTTTTCTTACATTTGAATTGACACGATTTGCCTTACATCACTTTACTGTCCGCATCTACTGTAGATAGTATATATAATGGCTTCTATATTGTCTTTTATCGAGTGTTGCGGGTTTTGACCAGGGATGAACCTGTGAGAGTGGAAGAGCTCCAGAGAACATCTGTGCTGTGTGTCGATGCACCTTACGAGAGAATAAGACCTGCAAGCAAGGTAAACATATATATGTACGATTGTCTGTGCATTTGTGTCAGATTTTTGCGCACCAGTTCACCTAGTAACATTTACTGCAATGAAGCATCGAGAAAGAAATGATCATGCCAGCCACCCTGAGAATGATAATTCAGGGTAAGAGAACAACTATGGTTTTGAGAGATTTGTGTATTCTATATGAGGTTTGCCTTTTAAAAGTTTACCTTTTCTACTTCTTATTTTTCAGAGAAGACATTTCTGTCACTTACAGAAGATACACTGTTCCAGTGTTGGAAGACTATTTTTAAGAGTTATACATTCAATGTTTTAAATAAAGAATGTTATTTTGTGATTATGTAGGGTAAAAATAAAATTATATCTAAAAATAATCAAATATAATGAAATCTATATTAAAATTAATTAATTACAGTATTATACTGATTAATTAGATGTTTTTACTTTAATTACTGTAAAACAGTACAGTTTGCAAATGTAAATCAAATACAGTTTGCTACTGTAAATCTTAATTACAGTTACTTACTGGCAACAGCGTTGACAGTAATTTACTTTAAAAACCCTTTGAAATGTCTAACCGTGTACATCAATAACTTATCCATCCACCAGCTCTCAAAAGACACAAGATAAAAAATAAATAAATAAAACTATTGGTTTAACTATTTTCTTATGAGTCAAGTCAAGTCACCTTTATTTATATAGCGCTTTTAACAATACAAATTGTAACAAAGCACTGCACAGTAACAAAATAGGCAAATTGTGTCAATAATGTAAAATTACAGGATTTAACACTCAATTTTCAGATGAATGCATTTCATTATTGAATGATATTCAATAGGAATGAGGAATATTTTCTTTTGTCTATAAAGGAGCTTCAAATGTTTCCTTAGTTTTATTTTTTTATAATCACTAATGGCAGTCTTTTGTCCTTTTTATTTTGTAGCATGCTAGTTCTAGTTTTTTTTTTTAGAGCTGTGAGCTGTTGATGTTTCGAAACGCATTACAGAGTGTGAGATCTCAGTCAGTTTTCCAACACTTGTTCAACACACAGTGAACAGTTCGGTCATCTCTGAAGCCAGTTTAGACTAATGGCTGTGAATTCTCACACATTCTGATGTCAGTTCCTGTTCGTTTAGTGGTTTTCCTTTCATAGTGCTATAGTTGCTACAAATTATTTACAAATGACTGTTCGTTTCAGTGGTGCAATGTATCACATGTTTAGTTCAAGTTAGATCTAACCAAGCTAAAAGGCTCAAATTAGTTGATTCAGGTTTGTTTATTAGAGCTGAAACTAAACTCTGCAGTAAAGTGTCTCTGCAGGACCAAGAATGATGAACCTGATGTAAAGCGTGATTCTGTGCATGTAAATTTTTTTTTTTTTTTTGCACATTTGAGTAGTGGTTTTCCCAATAGTGCACATTTTGAATATATCCTTTGAACAAAACAATCTTTTCAGCTCTATGAGTCTTTATTAATGAGCTGATGACGTTCAGAGCTGTAGAGGTCGTCTCTAGGTGCTGATCCACCATCTGATCTGGATACGGACTGGATCTGGTGACTGCAGTGATCATCTGATCTGGAAAGGTCTGGATCTGTTGACTGCAGTGATCATCTGATCTGGATACGGACTGGATCTGGTGACTGCAGTGATCATCTGATCTGGAAAGGTCTGGATCTGTTGACTGCAGTGATCATCTGATCTGGATATGGACTGGATCTGTTGACTGCAGTGATCATCTGATCTGGATATGGACTGGATCTGTTGACTGCAGTGATCATCTGATCTGGATATGGACTGGATCTGTTGACTGCAGTGATCATCTTATCTGGATATGGACTGGATCTGCATATGGGCTGCATAAGGATCGGATCAGGTGGCTACGTTGACCTCGGAATAAGAAAGAAAAATACTAATATTAGCATAGATGTCAGTCTTGTATTACGATGTAACAAGTACATCGTGTTCCCTTCCGAAGGGAACTTCTACACTGCGTCCTCTAGAGGGCGCTATGGGAACGCCTTCAGCGTGAATGGTCTCTGAAGCATGAATAAAAACACATAATGCACTTGACATTGGCAGGTGGAAGCCTATGACATAAGCAAATGAGCGTCCGCGAGCATAAAAGGGTGCCTGTGGAACACGTCATCCTCTTTTTTCAAAGGGGACGCCGACAGGAATGCCCGAAACAGGAGCAACCTTATCTAAAGTGCTAGAAAATAGAGAATCCATAGTATCTTTTACATCAAGTTTTTCTGTGCTGTTGGATGTGCTGAAGAATTGAGATAAATCATGAAGATTGATGGTCCTACCATATTTGTAAGGAGTTGAATTTACAGCTTTAGCTATATGGAGTTTACACAAGACTAGATAGTGGTCTGATATATCATCGCTTTGCTGCAGAACTTCAACACCATTAACATTAATTCCATGTAACAGTATTAAATATAAAGTATGATTTCGACAATGAGTAGGTCCTGACACATGTTGTCTAACCCCGATAGAGTTCAGAATGTCTATGAATGCTGATCTTAATGCATCCTTTTCATTATCAACGTGGATATTAAAGTCCCCGACAATTAATACTTTACCTGTAGCTAGCACTATCTCTGATAGAAAATCAGCAAATTATTTAATAAAGTCTGTATGGTGCCCTGGTGGCTTGTATACAGTAGCGAGTACAAACATCACAGGGGATTTATCATTACTAGTTTCTCTAGGTAATATTATATGAAGCACCACTACTTCAAATGAGTTATACTTAAAGCCTGTCTTCTGAGAAATACTGAGAGTATCGCTATAAATTGTAGCAACACCTCCCCCTTTGCCTTTTGGATGCGGCTCATTTTTGTATCAGTGGTCTTGGGGGGCAGACTCGTTTAAAATATTGTATTCATCTGGTTTTAGCCAGCTTTCTGTCAAACAGAGCACATCTAGTTTATGATCAGTGATCATATCATTTACAAAAAATGCTTTCGTAGAAAGGGACCTGATATTCAATAAGTCAAGCTTTATCATTTGTTTCTCTGTGTTATATAGATTTTTCATTTGTTGAACACCAATTAAGTTGTTACTCATAAACTGGTTTGGACGTTTTTTGTATTTTTCTAGTTCGGGGAACAGACAGTCTCTATAGTGTGATATCAATGAGCTGAGAATTAACTGACTTCTGTAAAGTGAGGCGGCTAGCAAATGGTCGGTTTAGCCAGTCTGTCTGCTCCCTGACCTGGGCCCCAGTTAGTCAAGTACGAACTCTAAGACTATGTGCCATATTTATAGAGAGAAGAGTGGCACCACCCCAGGAGGGATGAAGACCATCTCTTTTCAACAGGTCAGGTCTGCCCCAAAACAAAAACTTGTCCAGTTGTCTATAAAACCTATGTTATTCTGCAGGCACCACTTAGACATCCAGCCATTGAGTGACAACAGTCTGCTATGAATATCATTTCCCCGGTAAGCAGGGAGCGGGCCAGAGCATATTACAGTGTCTGACATTGTATTTGCAAGTTCACACACCACTTTAACATTATTTGTAGTGATCTCCGAATGGCGAAGTCGAACATCATTAGCGCCGACGTGGATAACAATCTTACTGAATTTACGTTTAGCATTAACCAGCACTTTTAAATTTGCCAAGATGTCAGGGACTCTGGCTCCCGGTAAACAATGGACTATAGGGGCTGGTGTCTCTGTTTTCACTTTGCATACAATAGAATTGCCAATAACTAGAGCACTTTCATCAGGTTTCTCAGTGGGTGTGTCACTGAGTGGGGAGAACCTGTTTAATGTTTTAATCGGAACGGAAGAGCGGTGTTTTGACCCGCGACTACGCTGCCTCACTGTCACCCAATTGCCCTGCTGCACAGGCTCATCCGGAAACCAAACAATGTACAGGACTCCCTGAGCTAGTCGCATACAAAGCCGTATCTACAGCCTTCACATTGTTACTATCCTCAACTAAAGTTTCGATGCGTGTCTCTAGTTCTAAAATCTTCTCTGTCAGCCTAACTATTTCCCTGCATTTATCACATGTGAATCCCTCGCTGCTGACAGAGATAGATAAACTATATATGTGGCAAACAGTGCAAAAAACAATAGCAGGAGAAGAAACCATTACTCACTGTGATTGATTGAACTTACCACTGTTGGGTTATGAACTCGTCAAAAACGGAGCGAGAGTGAAATGAAACAGAGCGAGAAAAAATAAGAAAATGGTAATAGACGCGAGTAGAAACACGAATGACACTGACAAGCTAACAAATGCTAATGTGCTGCACTCGCGGTCTTAGATTAGAAGCGAACAATCAAATTAGCTTGATAGATACTATCAGAAATATGGTGGGAATTAAGTTATATTTTACTACTTAAACAGAGAGTGAAAGTAAGATAGAGACTCAACAGAAAAACGAAGCTACACGGAGCTACAAACGCAAACCTCTCAGCAGCACGGCCAAACAGGAAGTGAGAGCAGGAGTGTTATTGTTGGCTTTAGTTGGGCTCTTGACCCTTGACGTTATAACATTATATATATTTTTTTTTTTGGGGGGGGGGGGCTGCTATAACCATGTTTGTAAAGCACATTTGTTATGGCAATGAATACCAAAAAGAGATTGCAACCAGGTGATAATCACAACAAAATCACCTAGATTCAGTAAGCAAACTTTGTGCGATATTATTAATCTAAACTTTTTAATTATAACAGTTTTTTGATTGTACAGTATAGGATCAAGCAGTAGGGATGTACTGAACAAAGCTGTGAGGCTTTTACAACAAACTGTGTTGATGCTTCAAAGCTTTTGACACATTGCTCGACTGCGACATCTGGTGGGCAATAAAAATTCCTACACCAACTGTGCAATTCAGATGATTTGTTCATTGGGATGTCATTGTAAGGTTTATTTGTATATTAATAAACATATTAGCAAGATGGTGGCGTGTGTGCGCAGAGACTTTCCAAATGTCATTGTTTTTTGCACTATACAATGACAATAAAGACTGTGTTCTTCATATATACTCACATCAAACTTGTGTATTTTTATTAACAATAATTCACCTCGTAAAAATAAAATAAATTGATAATTAATATCATCAAATACACAGAAAAGAAAATGAGACCACATGCTTTCGATCATTTGCTAACCTTCAGAAGATCCAGATGTTTCCATATTATGTTGAAAATGTGTCTTGTGGAATTTTCCCAGTTTTTAGGTTTTACAGGACTGAGTGAAAACAAGGGGACACAACTAAAATGTATATTTTATCCAAAATATTATACAATTATTTTTAAATAAATGTATTTAAAGCACAGATGGGATATGGAGGTACACAAAAATACAACATAATGTTAAAAAATGTAGCATAAGACACGGAGGACTGCTTTATGTTCAGTGCTTTAGGTAATCGTAAATATTTTTTATATATTAAAAATTAGCAGTTAGATTAATGTGCAGGACACTTTTCTTAAAGGCAGTTGAGGTAGATGTAATGCAGAGTTACTGTAACATTAGTAAGTAAGAACAATTTTTTTATATAGCACTTTTAAAGTTTCAACGCACAAAGTGCTTTACACAATATAAAAACACAATCATAAAATAAACATTTATGAAGAGCTATACACAATGTGATAAATATATTTAAAAAAAAAAAAAAAAAAAAAAAAAAAAAGGTTATAGTAACATCTGTACAAATATGTTTTCAATCGACCTTTAAACACAGACAGACAATCAGATGATCTAATAGCTGCTGGAAAACTATTCCATAGTTTTGGAGCCCTCACTGCAAATCTCCTTTAGTTTTAAATCTAGTTCTTGGAACTTCCATAAATTAATTAAAAGAGGATCTAAGACATCTCCCTGTTACGTACGGTTTCAGAAGCTCAGTTAAATACAAAGTTGCCAAGCCGTTGAAGGCTTTATATAAAATAATGTTTGTTTCGATAAAATAATCTTGAAATCAATCCTACAGTAAACAGGTAACCAATGTAAAGAAGCTAACACAGGTGTAATATGATGATACAACTGTTCGTGTCAGTAGTCTAGAAGCAGCATTCTGCACTAGTTGTAACCGTGATAAATTACGACGGTTCAAAGAAGAAAAAAAGGCATTGCTGTGGTCAAGATGGGAATAAATAAAAGCATGAATAAGCTTTTCTGTATCATTAAAATGTAAAAACCGTCTCACCTTAGCAGTGGCGTTAGGGTTAGGCTCAGGCTCTTGGCTCCTAAAGCCAAGAAGCCCACGGCCAAGAAACCCGCGGCTGCCAAGAAGCCCAAGAGCGCAGCGGCAAAGAAGCCTGCCGCTAAGGAATCACCCAAGAAACCCGCCGCTAAGGCGACGAAGAGCCCCAAGAAGGCGAAGAAGCTAGCAGCGCCAAAGAAAGCAGCCAAGAGCCCCAAAAAGACCAAGACTACCAAACCCAAGACGGCAAAGCCTAAAGCTGTTAAACCTAAAGCTGCAAAGCATAAAAGAGCAGCTCCCAAGAAGAAATAACAATCTTCTGTTCTATTCCCCAATGGCTCTTTTCAGAGCCACCCACAAACTCCAGAGAAAGAGCCAAAGACCTGCATTTAAACTCTTTGTGGAAGTACATTATTATTTAGATTGTATGAGTTTACCTAGACTTGCAATGTTTTACATATTGACTGTGTTTAGAAAAATAGTTATTCACATGTATTAATAGGAGCACCTTTTAATGGACCATTGACCTAAATTTAGTATAAAAACAATATGTGACCCTGGATCACAGAATCAGTCTTAAGCAGCACAGGTATATTTGTAGCAATAGCCAACAATACATTGTATCTCTAATGAGGAGTCAGAAGCGGTCGGATCCATTTGCAGTGTTTTATTAAGATCCATATCAAAAGCAGACAGGGGTCGACCAACAGCGTCTAGGATATCACAGAGAACCAGAATCATAAACATATTACCAGGCGTGGGTCGGGGCAGGCGGCAGGCTGGGATCAAGATGGAATCAGAATAAACAATCAAAGGGGCAGGCGGTGGAGAATCTCAAGGGGCACGGCAGTCCAGGATCATACACAGAATAACAGTCGGAGTAAACGCTCGGAAATGTCAGACAGGGCTAAACAAGACTTCGCGTTGGAGGAGAGTGAGAGTGTGGCTTATATACTGGGTTTGATGGGAAACACCTGGCGGTAATTAGTCCTAGGTACGAGGTGTGTGGGTAATGGAGTCCATGAGAGTGTTAGTACTCGGGTGAGGGTGCCCTCCGATGGTGACTGGAGAGAGCCACAGAGGCCTGGCTTGTGACAGAGCCCCCCCTGCTAGCGGCTCCCAAAGCGAGAACGATCTGGACGCCGATGTCTTCCACGGGGTCTTGGTGCTGGTCTGTTAGGTTGGTCCCGATGAAACTCGGTGGTAAGGTTGTGATCCAAGATGTCCTGGGAGTTTACCTGGGAGCCACAGAGGCCTGGCTTGTGACAGTATGGGTCAAAATTACCCATGTTTCTTTTATGCCAAAAATCATAAGGATCATGTTCCATTAAGATATTTAGTACATTTACTAGGCAAGGCAAGTTTATTTGTATAGCACATTTCATACACATTGGTAATTCAAAGTGCTTTACATAAAAGATTGTGAAATAATCATTCACAGCAATAAAAACAAGAAGTTAAAAATAATAAAACAAGGAATTTTAAAATGATATAGAAATTGATTTAAAATGAGATTTAAAACAGTTAAATAGAAAATGATTATACATAAAATACAATGCAGTCAGTTCGGACGTAGCACAGCGCTCATTCAACAAATGCACAGCTAAATAGATGAGTTTTGAGACTGGATTTAAATGTTGCTAATGTTTTAGCACATCTGATCTCTTCTGGAAGCTGGTTCCAGCTGCGGGCTGCATAATAGCTAAAAGCGGACTCCCCTTGTTTTGTGTGAACCCTTGGTATTTCTAACTGACTCGATCCTAATGATCTGAGTGGTCTGTTAGGTTTATATTCAGTGAGCATATCTGCCATATATTTAGGTCCTAGACCATTGAGCGACTTATAAACGAGTAAAAGTACTTTAAAATCGATCCTAAATGCAACTGGAAGCCAGTGTAAGGACCTGAGGACTGGTGTGATATGCTCAAATTTTCTGGTTCTAGTCAGAATCCTGGCAGCAGCGTTCTGGATGAGCTGCAGCTGTCTAATGGTCTTCTTTGGAAGGCCGGTGAGGAGACCATTACAATAATCCACCCTGCTGGTGATAAAGGCATGAACAAGTTTCTCCAAGTCATGACTGGAAACAAAACATCTAATTCTTGCAATGTTTTTGAGATGATAGTATGCTGATTTAGTTACTGCTTTGACATGACTACTAAAACTAAGGTCTGTCTCCAGAATCACCCCAAGATTTCTGACTTGATTTTTAGTTGTTTGACCCCTAGAGTCAAGGTATGCATTCACCTTGAGAACTTCATCTTTGTTTCCAAATGCAATGACTTCAGTTTTCTCCTTGTTTAACTGAAGAAAGTTTTGGCACATCCAACTGTTAATTTCATCAATGCATTGGCAGAGGGAGTCAATGGGGCTATAATCATTTGGAGATAAGGCTAGGTAGATCTGGGTATCATCAGCATAGCTGTGATAGGCAATTTGGTTCTTCCTCATTATCTGACTTAGTGGGAGCATATACAGGCTAAACAAGAGCGGTGCAAGAATTGAGCCTTGTGGGACTCCACTTGTCATGGACGTCCACTTAGACCTATGCTCTCCTAAACTCACATAATAACCTCTCCCTTCTAAGTATGACCTGAACCATTTGAGTGCCATCCCAGAAAGCCCGACCCAGTTTTCCAGTCTCTCTAGAAGTATGTTATGGTCGACAGTGTCAAACGCAGCACTAAGATCTAGTAGTACCAGCACTGATATTTTGCCAGAATCAGAATTAAAGCGAATATCATTTATTATCTTAATGAGTGCTGTCTCTGTGCTGTGATGCATGCGGAAACCAGATTGAAAATTATCCGGGTATCCATTTGAGTTTAAGTAGTTGTTCAGCTGATTAAAAACTACCTTTTCAATAATCTTACCTATGAAAGGAAGATTTGATATCGGTCTATAGTTGCTCAACACGGTGTTATCAAGATTGCGCTTTTTCAGAAGGGGCTTAACAACTGCAGTTTTCAGGGAGTTTGGAAAAGTCCCAGAAAGAAGTGAGGCGTTCACCACTTCTAAGAGATCTGCTTCCAAACAGTTAAGCACACTTTTGAAAAAAGATGTGGGAAGTGTGTCAAGATAGCAGGTTGATGATTTAAGATGCTGTACTATTTCTTCCAAAATTTTGCTATCAATTTTTTTTAAAACAGACATAGTCACTTCTTTTTGTGATTGCTGTCGAATCTGTGTGACCTCTGTATTACAGGAAGATGTGCCAATCTCCTTCCTGATATTACTGATCTTCTCTGAAAAGAAGGAAGCAAACTCATTGCATTTGCTGTCAGAGAGCATTTCACTGGGAATCTGACTTGGAGGGTTTGTCAGTCTCTCAACAGTAGCAAAAAGAGTGCGAGTGTTGTTTAAGTTACTGTTTATAAGGTTTGAGAAGAAGGGGACCCGACACATATCACTGAGAGCTGTTATCAGTTGTTTTTGGTTCACCTACAGCAGATGGGGGAGGGTTTGGGCCCTTGCGTTGTGGCAGCGGTCGGAGAGCTCTCACAGGAGGAGGCGGGAGAGCTGAGCCTGCAGTCTTTGGTGGTTGGGGGGCCCGCCGTTTTTTAGTTGATATCTGCGGGCTTGCAGAGAGTTTGGTCCCAGAATACACCAATTCCTCCATTTTCTGTGAAAAGCTTAGAAGTGGAGATGCTGGAGAGAGGGATAGTGTGTCTGGTGAGCGGGGCTCTAGCTCTGATGTTTCCTGTGACTGTAATGTGTAGTCCTGGCATCCCAGGCTGTTTTCCAGAAAGTCCTTGGGTGCTGAGTCTTGGAGCTGTTGTAATACGTCACAGTCTGCATGTGATGAGCTCTGTGGGCAGGGCTCAGCCGGGATGTCCATGAGCAGTGGTTGTTTTGGCTGTGTGGCGTTATCAGTATCCTTGTGGGATTCTTCAACCACATAATGACTCGGAAGCTGATATGAAGTCCTGTGGTCCCTCATATTCTGTCCAGGTGACTGTGTGAGTGGATTGACACACACCACTGAAGGATGACGGAGGGAGAAATAGAAATTGTCCTTTAGCACTCTTGCACCAAGTTTGTTTGGGTGGAGGCCATCCAGTTTAAACAGTTGTCTGTGTCCCCAGAAAATATTGAAGTTGTCGATGAAGTTGACTCCTTTTGTACTGCAGGTTCTTTGTAGCCATGTGTTCAGCCCAAGCAACCGTGAAAACATGTTAGTTCCCCTTGCTGGGAGTGGTCCACTGATGAACGACTGAACTTCAAGTCTTTGAAGTGTTTCAAAGAGTTCACTGAAATCTTGCTTTAGCATTTCTGACTGCCTTTTCCGAATATCGTTCTTCCCCACATGGATGATGACTCGATTTGCAGTCTTGTGCTTCATCACAATGCTCCGAAGTTCCTTGTTCACATCAGAAACGGTTGCTTGAGGAAAGCAGCAGGTAGTAGCAGTCCTGGTTCTGACGTTTCTAATAATAGAGTCGCCCACTATCAGAGTCCTGGGCTCGTCTGCGCTCTGAGCTGAATGCCGCTGTCTGCTCGACCTTGAGCGCCTGTTAGTAGCAATGTTAGCTGCTGGCTGATTCGATCCGAGTTTTGTCATATTTTGGGATTCCTCATCCACATTCATCAATGCTTCAAATCTGTTCTCAAGATGTATAGGGGGTTGTAGAATACCAGTGCTTACAAGTCTTGTCATAGCCTTATCTGGGGTAGAGGATGCTACAGCAGCAATACGAGATACTCGTGACAATCTGGTGTCTCGAGAGCCTTTGGGTCTCGCTCCCTGTTTGTGCCATCGATTAGTCCGTCGATCAGTTTCGGCTTGTTCCTCTACACTTGGTATAAACTGTTGAGATTCACTAGATTCACAGGACTCACCGGCTGTATGCTGAGGGGGTCCGTGGTGACCGTCTGCTGTATGTTCCGTCTGTTTTGGAAGTCCAGCAAATAACTTTGTTTCAAGAACCACAATCCTTTGTAGAAGTTTGTGGCAGTTCGTGCAGCAAGTAGGCATTTTCTCTCATCCGTTTGAATGTAGACAGCTGTATTTATCGGTCTCCGGAATGTAAACTGCTGGCAGTGGGAGGCAAAAAGTCCTCTTTTTCCAAAAAATGTGTTGTTTGAGCACTGTGCTGATCTGCTGAAGTAAAAATCTTAGAAAGATCTGAGAAAAGAACAAAAATAGGAAGCAAAGCGCAGAGCAATAGCAAGAGCGTCCGAACGGTAGCAAAGCCGGAAATAGAATGAATAGAAATTTACTACCATAACATACTTTTTAATTAATAAAATGCATTGCTAAGAACTTCATTTGGACAACTTTAAAGGTGATTTTCTCAATATTTAGATTTTTTTGCACCCTCAGATTACAGATTTTCAAATAGTTGTATCTTCAAATAGTATGCCAAATATTGTCATATCCTAATAAACCATATATCAATGGAAATATTATTTACTCAGCTATTTATTCAGATGTATACATCTTAGTTAAAAAGATAGCATTATGACTACTTTTGTGGTCTAGGGTCACATATTTACTAATGCTTTTTCATTGATATTTATAAAAAAATTATTCAACACCCTATCACAATTTATTTAATATTATCTGTCATGTGTTTAGTCTAAGTGCAGCACAATCGACTGCCAGCTGTGGAGGCGTGGCTTTGGCGGTGAGTGTTGGAGGGAAGATCAGTGATTGGTTTAAAATCTTACCTGGCTCTAAACCAATGGGGGACTGGCACGCTCCTTCAAAAAACAGAACAGCAGAACTCACGGCTTCATTATTTCTATCTGTTGTTCAAACACAGGAATTTTATCAACCAATAATGAGTGGCAGAGGAAAAACCGGCGGCAAAGCGAGAGCGAAGGTCAAGACTCGGTCGTCCAGGCCAGGGCTGCAGTTCCCTGTCGGTCGTGTTCACAGGCTTCTCCACAAAGATTACAACGCACAGCGCATTGGTGCCGGTGCCCCCCTTCTATCTGGCGGCTGTGCTCAAGTATCTCACCGCTGAGATCCTGGAGCTGGCTGGAAACGCCGCGAGGGACAACAAGAAGACCCGCATCATTCCCCGTCACCTACAGCTGGCGGTGCGCAACGACGAGGAGCTGAACAAACTCCTGGGCCGAGTGACCATCACTCAGGGTGGCGTGCTGCCCAATATCCAGGCTGTGCTGCTGCCCAAGAAGAGCGAGAAACCCGCCAAAGCCAAGTAACCCGAGTCCGGTCTGCTTCTGCAACACGAAGGCTCTTTTCAGAGCCACACACTTCATCTCATAGAGAGCGCTTTTCTGTTAGTATACTCTTATTCATATTGACTAATTATACTAACTATAAAATAAGAAAAACTAACGTCATTCAAATAATTATACTAATAATGTGGGGAGCTGTAAATACTATAAACAGCTGGAAATTATTTTTACACAAAATGAATGGTTTCAAAATGAATAAAGATGTTATCGTGAAATCTATAGGTGTGTTTGATGTCTTTTACACTAAAGGGTGTATTAGTGTGTGTTTGATGTCGAGTAAAAGTTGTATCCGGTGATAAATATTAATGTGTGGAAGAAGCAAGGCTTTTGAGAGACACCCATATTCCCACAAAGAGCTGTTGTCCAATATTATGAAGTGGTATAACACTTTATGACAAACTCAAATTCAGACAGTCAGTGGAAAAACAAACAAAAGTACTAATATAATTGGAGAAAAACTCTCTTAAGTTACTGTTTCATGTCTCTATACCCCTATTGTGGATGTAGTATACAATATTATTATACATGTATATTTTGAAGAATGTATATAATTATACATGCCGTTTGAAGAATGACATCAGATAAGCCTCATCACAGCTCAAATATATTTCTAGAAATGTTAAAGCCTTTCCCAATGACCACACTTATTGTGTGTTTTTATTATAAGTAAACAACTGTAGGCCTATGCATATATTATTAACATATTAAACAGAGTAAAGTTAAAAAAGAGTCTCTAAAAAGTCCATCCGCTGCATCCAAAATCCCATAATTAGCTTTAAATGTGCTGCTCGTTCTCAGACCAACCGAGATTAGGATGAGCGTGTCTTCATCAGGTTTGGAGAAATGTGTCCCAGCAATGGAAGCTCTGCAGTGAATGGGTGCCGTCAGAATGAGAGTCAACATCTTGAGAAGACAAAAGCTGAAACAAATCCCCCAAGACTTTAAGTTTGAGCTTCAAGTGTACGATATATCAACTGTCTGTGAAAGTGTGACTCTACCTTTCTTTAGTTTATAGTCAAAGCTTTATCTGTTACACTGTGAACTGTGATCAATGGCAGCACCTCGCAATAATTAGTGTTATTACTAAAGCTTTGTGTATAACTGAGGTGTCTCTGGCATCTGGTCTCTAGATGGCAGCACTTGCACGGTTTATGGATATTTACACATATCACCTTCTGCATTTGCAGGACATCACATGGTATGAGATGCAATCCCATAATGCAATGCACTGCTTAGGGATTTACAGCTACCCATGCGATAGAAACACAACACATTGATTAATCTCTTATACCTGCTGTTATGATGAGTACAGATCATTTACGTCAGTGTCTTAAAAAACACAAGTATTGTACAGCTTTGAGCAGCTACGCTGTATATTGTAGTGAAAGGAGGACATACATGTTAATTGCTTGCATGGTCCGTGTTGAGTTTTCTTTGAGGCACTTATAGCAGAAAGTACACTAAATATCCACAAGAGACCAGAATCCATGTCGACAGTCCAAAGCCTGACTCTGCAACGCAGATGCATTTTAAAAAGAGCATCATTACTGTGTTTTTCTTCCTTCTTTCTGGACCAGTTGTGTTGTGTGTCTGTAGGGGGCAGTGATGGAATCTGCTTCTCAGATTTGCTCCTGAATCACACAGAAATAGCTCGCTGGCATCTCTCATCATCTGTTAAAGAGCACAGAAGAAGATGGGATGAGGAGGAGAGCTGCAGACTCATATATTTCAGTTGTTAATTCACTAATGTGATGTTATTCTACTGTTTATAGTTCTTAGACTACCAGATAATGCTATCAATGGCTCAATTATTGCTCCATGTTTCATCATTGTATGCAGAAGTTCATATGATTGGATGTGATTGGTTCTTTCGACGCTTGTTTTCATGTGAGCTCTCGGTCTGAATGAGGAAAATTATACCATTATTGATTAATTATAGAGTAAGTACACGTCTCTTATCTTATCTATATCCCTCTTAGATATCACTGCTTTGTGTCACATCAAATCTGTAACATGGCTTGTAAACATGATGACTGTCAGTTTTTACTGAGCATCTGGCTTGATGACATGATAGATGTATCTTCGTGACTGTGACAGAGTTTACAGGGCTTTTCTGACGATGACCTGATAATGAGTTGAGTATTAAAAAGAACAGTTCACAAATAAAAAAAGAGTGTCTGTTTACAAATGCAAATAGGCGCCTTGTTGGCAGAGGTTATTTACTCTAACTCCGCCCACTAACGTGTGATCACAAAGCATTACAGAAGACTATCAATAACAGCTCCAGTGGTGGTGAAGTACGTGTTGAAGTCATGTTTGACGAGATCCACCGGCTTGCTAAACTCCCCACTACCTTTTCAAATCAGATATCACAGCATATTTTTAATATTAATGAAGGATATTAATCCATCAGTATCGGGTAGGGTTAGGGTGGGTTTAGGGAGGGATTTATTGTCCCAATAAGGTGACATATATTTAATAATTTGAATTAAAATTATAATTTACACTCATAATGTTATTATTGCATACTGTTTTATAATGTACTACAATACTGAGGTGCAGATAATTGCCACTGTTTGCAATACGTATTATAAATTGAAGAACATTATATAAGTGTAAATAGAATATATAGCTATTTCCACTTAGTGTAAACATTAAGCATAACGGTGACATTAATTGTGTATTATTAATTTACGATTAGTATATACTATGTACAAATACAAATGTATGAAACTAAGGCTCATAATCTATAAAAGGAAACAAAATGACACACATAAAAAAAGAAAAAAAAAAGATCATGCACGACTGAATATTTGGCTTACAGTTTTCATTTCCAATATCATGACTCAAAATCTCAAATAAATGCAATACATAAAAAAAGACACTATTTCAGATGCATATGCATTTTTTTTAGAAAAATAAACCTGCATCTTAACTTTGAAATATGTGCTCAGAACTGAGTAAATTTTTAGAGTTTAACACACACACACACACACACACACACACACACACACACTCACACATGCACGCACGCACTCACACACTCGCGCACACACACATGCACACACACACTCAAACACACACACACACACTCACAAACACACACACACACACACACTCACACACACACACACTCGCACACGCACGCACGCACACACACACACACACACACACACACACACACTTAATGCATTTAAACATCTTCAAAACCACATAATTGAGCGTTTAGAGCGTGGTAAACAGGCACGCACACAGCTGGCTGAGAGACTTTGATTCTTGACCCGGATGTGTTTGTAATCAGGAGTCTGGTTTGAGTGGCCAGGTTTTCCTCTGCAGTGAAGGCCGATTCTGGAGGCTGGCTCTCAGAGAAATCACAGAGAGAGAGACGGACAGATACGGGGGCGGCGTTCAGAGCGCCTCATGATGCTGTCTCTCTGCTTGCGGACTGTAGATTCTCTGTAATTGGTGCTAATTGCTCAGATTCATCACATTTATAATTAGAGCGTGTGTTTGTGCTGGAAACGGGCCGAAGGAGCTCTTCAACACTCCTTATTAACCAGAAACACTGGAACAACATTAACAGAAAACCTCTTTCCTAACAAGCTTGTGTTCACTTTATAAAACAACTCTAACACGTTATTCATTGAACTTAGTTAACCATATTAGTTAACTCACAATGCATAGTTAGTACCTATACATGTATTAATCCTAATTAATCTAACAATAAAGTATTGAAAATCAAAGTTTTATCTGACTTTGTTTAGTGCTTTGAGCTTATATTAACTAACAGTGAGCATAATAAAAATACCTTAAAATAAAATATAAAATATCATAAATAAAAATAAAATACTCTGTCAGCATATCATCTGCTAAAACAAGCTGCACCACTTGTAGTCAAAATGTATATCATTTAATACATGTTTATGAACTGAAAATATGAGTTGAAGTTGGTTGGCTATGATTATGATTAGAGATTCACGCGAACACAAAGGAAAATATTGTTTATTTTCATGTCAAGTGCATTTGAGTTTCTGTTTTCCACATTGTATGTGTTCACCAGTGTTTATATGTGAATAAAAGCCTAAATTACCCTGGTCAAAGAGATTTTGTCTCTTCAGACGACCAGATTAAACCTCCAGATTCATATGGACTACTTTCACCTTTAAAAACCTCAATGAAGCCACTGTAAAGAAGAACAGAAGTCTTAAATATTGATGGATTGATGTATGGATGGATGATAGGTGAATGGTTGATGGATGGATGGATGGATGGATGGATGGATGGATGGATGGATGGACAGAAGGAAGACAGAGAGAAGGATGTGCAGGCAGCTGGGTGGATGTATAGATGATAGATGGTTGGCTGATGGATGGATGGATGGGTGGATGGTTGATAGATAGGTAGATGGACAGAAGGAAGACAGAGAGAAGGATGTGCAGGGAGATGGGTGGATGTATAGATGATGGATGGATGGACAAACGAATGAACGGCTGGAGAATGGACGGATGGACAGATCAACATTGAGGATGGATGTAAACACATTCTGTCAGTTCTGTTTTCTTCAGTGTCTCGAAGTTGTTTGTCAACAGCAGGTGTGTTTACTGCACAACACAACTTTCCTTCCTTTCACCGGGAAGAAAAAGAAAACAGGGCCAAATAATCAGGCGTCGCTCACCGGCGCGTCCCGCTGAGACCAGACTCTGGGTCGTTACAGCACACCAGGAGAGCAGCAAGATGGAAAATGCTAAACATTTCATTAAGACGCGAATGCTTTTCCCCGCTCTGCCTAGCGGCCCGGAGAGTCAATACATCAAAACCAGTGCACGCCGGAAAATATGCGTGAGTTTAAGAGGAAACTAATTATGAGAGACTTTAATCTCCTCGCCGAGAGCTTCACCTATAACTCTGATAATCTGCTCTGTTTAATATGCTGGAAAAAACACTTAGGAGACATCGATCATTCGGAGTGCCTCCAGGCAAGGGCTGGTGCCAAATGTTTGAAAACACCATAAAATTTGCGTGTTTCACAGTCGCTCTGATGTGGTTGGCTGTAAAATGGATTGTCTCTAAATGGTTCTGCGATGCTGCTGTTTGGCAGTAGTTAAACTAGCAAAGTCATGCGGCGTGATGGTCAATTCACATTCATGTCAATCTGCTCATTTCTTCAAGAAATCCTAGCTGTTCCAGAGCTGGGACATGAACGACGACAGTTTCCAGCGATGCACAATAATAAACAGAACCAAAGTAAACACAAGAACAAATACAATGAAAGATAACATACAGTGAGACAAAGGCAAATGATAGCGTTGTTCCAAGCATTCTGTCTGCCTAGACTATCATAGGCGTTCACCTGACATAAAGTCTTGGCCAAGTGGTTATATATCATTCTACGATAACTTAGTTTTGCCTAAAATTAAAAATGCATTGTGTCCATCTGGAATGGAATGATTCTCCGACATTGGTTTGCAGTATAGTCACTTGACATCTATCTATCTATCACCCAAAAAATGACCCAACCCAGCATTTCGGTAGAGAAATAAATAATTTAATAAATAAGCCAACATTTTTAGAGTGCAATAAGTAGCAATAAACAAATGAGGTAGAAATGCTTTAGAAACACGCCAGTGCCAAACTCTTGAACTCTTGAAATCAAGAATGTCTCCTGTTCATCTGTAGGACATGTAGAGTGTTCCAAACCCATCACTTACACGCTGCTGTAGAGATTAGCATTCAGTGTACGTTTATACTACAGACAACAGCTCACTATTCTTGGGAACAGCTCTTTTTTTCCAAACAATAGCAGCAGATGGAACAGCCATATATATATCATTTCTGACTGTGTTTGCTTATGCAAGATGCTGCTTATGTGGCAGTAAATTGTACAAAGGCGACTACTGTATCTACCAAAGAAATACACACAAAATATTCCTGAAAGAAACTTTACAATGCAGCTTTATCAACGGACAAATCTGGCCTCGTCCAAGCTACACAACCCCAAGTTGGACAGAAGAAATTAGGGCTGTAGTACTCGAGTCCGGTCTCGGATATAGTTAATAATAGCACTCTAGGTGTTATACCTTCAGTCATTTTGAATTTGAATTACTTGAGTTTTTTGGAGCATTTGTCTTGTATTATTTCAGAACATATAGCCTAATATGCATAATATAAGTTTGTACAAGATGTAGTTGTAGTTCATCTTTTCTGCAAAGATATTTAGTGATTTGTTTAACATTTACATCATGAAGACAACGTCATGTGTGGTGCACTTAGAATATACTCTTCTTTAACTAGAGGTTTAATAAAGAGAAAGTTTTCAAGTTGACTAGATAAAATCTTACAAAATCGAGAATTGGTCAAATATTAGTGAAATTGCTGAACCTAAAATATCCTCATGAGACGCCCCCCCTGAAAAACTCTCTATTTTTTTTACATAGAGGACACAAGGACTAAAATTAAATGGCATGAATAGACATCAAAACAGCAAAATCAATGGGAGTTTTTTTAAATCCCCAAATACATTTTTAGGTTTCACTATGTTTTAAAATGTATAACAAAATTATTTGATATACCATTTTGTTTTATGCAATATGTGTGTAAAAAATGCCATAAACTGGTTTCCCATTAAACACAGCGTCCCTATACACTGTATCTAATTTGCTTATTAATGTGTTGCTGTTGGGACAGAATGTTGAAAAATAATTTTCATAATGGGAGTAATACATGGCCAGATTTTCATAATAATATATAATATTTCATAAGCAAACTGATATATAATTTATTTCCCTATTTAATTGTTGTCTCCCAAAATGCATAATAAACATGCTTTTAATCCTGGTGTCCTCTACATTGAACGTATGAAATGATGTCCTGTTTCATAACAGGAAGTCATATTTGAATTTGAAAACCCATAACATTTTCCTGAGATGTTGCTTTATGACAAAAAATCTGAAAATGATTCAGATGTAAAAGACATTACAGAATATAATCATATTTCCATAAGGATGTACAATTTTTCACTAAATTAAATATAGCCATCTTTAAAGACGTATGAGAGGGTTTAAAAAAGATTTAGTATCTCTATAAAGCCCTGAATGTACTCTGTACAGGACATCCAGACTTATAACTTTGACATGTGAGGTCTCAGAGAAATTCACTAAAATAGAATGTCCACTACAGAGGCAAAAACTCCATAGCTGGGTCTCAGGAGGAGAAATAAAATTGCCTGATTTGATCCTAAAGTGTTGCTGCACATGCTTTTAGATCATTACAAACAATAATGCAAAATTATTATATTAGAATAGAAGATATGCCGTCTCTCGTATCACATCAATTATCAATAATTAAGTATGTGGTTTTGAAGAAGATATTTTTTTTCTTTCTCTGTTTTGACCGTCTCATTTGGACTTGGACTTGACTTGGACTCGAACCTCTTTGGACTCGGTCTTGACTCGGACTCGAACCTCTTTGGACTCGGTCTTGACTCAGACTCGAACCTCTTTGGACTTGGACTTGTCTTGGACTCGACAAAGGTGGACTTGACTACAGCCCTAGAATAAATAACCCAGGATTTATTTAGAGAATAGTTAAATAGAGAATAGTTGGGCCCCGACTTCCCCAATAGTGGCAACAAACCTACACACACACACAAACCTACACACACACACACACACACACACACACTAACGAGTTTCAGCAGCTATTTATCAATTTCAGCCAAGAGTTTCCTTATTAATTTCCCAACACCCTCCATTTCCGCTGGTTCTCTTTCTGTTATTGAGTGAGCCGGAGCAGATAAGAGCCGCTATCTGAGCGCTAAGACGGCAGAGGGATTGTGGGTAATTGTGCTGTGGTGGTCAGTGGCGTTGGGCATGTCCTGCTGTCAGAACTTGATTTTAGAATAACGAATACCTGGAAAAAGAAGTATCATAAAATTATTCTATAAAACAAGCACTATTCTCATACTAGTTAATTTAATTGAATTATTATTATTTTTTTGCACAAAAAAACATTTATTTGAAATAAATGTATGCATACATGTAAAGCAATGAAACAAAGGGTAACTAACACTTTAGTTCAGGGACCAATTCTTATTATTAAATAGTTGCTTATTGGCATGCATATTAATAACATATTGGCTGTTTATAAGCACATATAAAGCAAATATGAATGCCTTTTTCTGATCCCTTAACAACTACTTCACTAATTATTATTAAGCATCAAAGTAGGAGTTTATTAAGACACAAGTCGTAGTTAATAGTTAGTTAATATTGAGAATCTGACCTTAAAAGAAGGTAAAGTGAAAGAACTGAGGGGACACAAAAACTGTGTGAAACAAAACATTTTAATAAAGAAGTTAATATTCAGTAACTATTGTGTATTGGATTAAACTGCATGCAATCGGGGTTTGGATCTCTCGTTTGCTACCTGTGCCTATATCTATGCTGAAATTTGTCATGTCATTTTTATTTTATTTAATATACTGTGAAATAACTACTTTTCTAGCTTATTATTATTATTATTGTAACACAATTCGTAGATACGGGAAGAGGGAGGCGGAAACTGGCGAACAATTAGGCAAGGCAAGGGAAGGCAAGTTTATTTATATAGCACATTTCATACACAGTGGTAATTCAAAGTGCTTTACATAAAAGAAAGTGAAATAATCATTCACAGCAATAAAAACAAGGAGTTAAAAATAATAAAACAAGGAATTTTAAAATGATATAGAAATTGATTTAAAATGAAATTTAAAACAGTTAAATAGAAAAAGGATTATACATAAAATAATGCAGTCAGTTCGGACGTAGCACAGTGCTCATTCAACAAATGCACAGCTAAATAGATGAGTTTTGAGACTGGATTTAAATGTGGCTAATGTTTTAGCACATCTGATCTCTTCTGGAAGCTGGTTCCAGCTGCGGGCTGCATAATAGCTAAAAGCGGACTCCCCTTGTTTTGTGTGAACCCTTGGTGTTTCTAACTGACTCGATCCTAATGATCTGAGGGGTCTGTTAGGTTTATATTCAGTGAGCATATCTGCAATATATTTAGGTCCTAGACCATTGAGTGACTTATAAACGAGTAAAAGTACTTTAAAATCAATCCTAAATGTAACTGGAAGCCAGTGTAAGGACCTGAGGACTGGTGTGATATGCTCAGATTTTCTGGTTCTAGTCAGAATCCTGGCAGCAGCGTTCTGGATGAGCTGCAGCTGTCTAATGGTCTTCTTTGGAAGGCCGGTGAGGAGACCATTACAATAATCCACCCTGCTGGTGATAAAGGCATGAACAAGTTTCTCCAAGTCTTGACTGGAAACAAAACATCTAATTCTTGCAATGTTTTTGAGTTGATAGTATGCTGATTTAGTTACTGCTTTGACATGACTACTAAAACTAAGGTCAGTCTCCAAAATCACGCCAAGATTTCTGACTTGATTTTTAGTTGTTTGACCCCTAGAGTCAAGGTATGCATTCACCTTGAGAACTTCATCTTTGTTTCCAAATGTAATGACTTCAGTTTTCTCCTTGTTTAACTGAAGAAAGTTTTGACACATCCAACTGTTAATTTCATCAATGCATTGGCAGAGGGAGTCAATGGGGCTATAATCATTTGGAGATAAGGCTAAGTAGATCTGGGTATCATCAGCATAGCTGTGATAGGCAATTTGGTTCTTCCTCATTATCTGACTTAGTGGGAGCATATACATGTTAAACAAGAGCGGTGCAAGAATTGAGCCTTGTGGGACTCCACTTGTCATGGACGTCCACTTAGACTTATGCTCTCCTATACTCACATAATAACCTCTCCCTTCTAAGTATGACCTGAACCATTTGAGTGCCATCCCAGAAAGCCCGACTCAGTTTTCCAGTCTCTCTAGAAGTATGTTATGGTCGACAGTGTCAAACGCAGCACTAAGATCTAGTAGTACCAGCACTGATATTTTGCCAGAATCAGAATTAAAGCGAATATCATTTATTATCTTAATGAGTGCTGTCTCTGTGCTGTGATGCACGCGGAAACCAGATTGAAGATTATCCAGGTATCCATTTGAGTTTAAGTAGTTGTTCAGCTGATTAAAAACTACCTTTTCAATAATCTTACCTATGAAAGGAAGATTTGATACTGGTCTATAGTTGCTCAACATGGTGTTATCAAGATTGCACTTTTTCAGAAGGGGCTTAACAACTGCAGTTTTCAGGGAGTTTGGAAAAGTCCCATAAAGAAGTGAGGTGTTCACCACTTCTAAGGGATCTGCTTCTAAACAGTTAAGCACACTTTTGAAAAAAGATGTGGGAAGTGTGTCAAGATAGCAGGTTGACGATTTAAGATGCTGTACTATTTCTTCCAAAATTTTGCTATCAATTGTTTTAAAAACAGACATAGTCACTTTTTTTTTAGATTGCTGTCGAATCTGTGTGACCTCTGTATTATAGGAAGATGTGCCAATCTCCTTCCTGATATTACTGATCTTCTCTGAAAAGAAGGAAGCAAACTCATTGCATTTGCTGTCAGAGAGCATTTCACTGGGAATCTGACTTGGGGGGTTTGTCAGTCTCTCAACAGTAGCAAAAAGAGTGCGATTGTTGTTACTGTTTATAAGGTTTGAGAAGAAGGTCTGTCTAGCTGTGGCTAGTTCCAAATTGAAAGCATGAAGGCTGTCTTTATAGATGCTATAGTGTATTTCAAGTTTCGTCTTCCGCCACATCCGCTCAGCTTTTCTGCATTGTCTTTTCATATTCTGAACTGCTGTTGATTTTCTCCAAAATAATTTTTGTCTGCCATTCTTCTTGCTGACCTTTATTGGTGCAATATCATCAATAACATTCTTAACTTTTGAGTTAAATGAATCCAGGAGAAGATCAACAGAGTCTGCAGAAATGCTTGGTGTTAAAGATATTGCCTTCATAAATAGCACACTAGTGTTCTCATTAATGCATCTCTTTCTGACAGAGACAGATCTAGATTTAGTGGTGACAGAGATCAATATATCAAAGAAAATACAGAAGTGATCAGACAGAGCTACATCCTTAATGACAATGGATGAAATGTTTAGACCTCTACTGATGAGTAAATCTAGAGTGTTTTCACGATTGTGTGTGGGTCCGTGCACATGCTGAATCAGGTCAAAAGTGTTTAAAACAGTTATAATTTCTTTTGTAGTTTTGATTTCAGCATTGTCTATGTGAATATTAAAATCCCCTGCAATAGCAAAACAGTCAAACTCTGAGGAAATCATTGATAACAGTTCTGTGAACTCTTCAACAAAGGCTGGAGAGTATTTTGGAGGCCTGTAAATGACGATAAACAGAATGCGTGGGGCACCTTTCAGCACAATACCTAGATATTCAAAAGACAAGTACTGACCAAATGACCAAATATTATTAAAATTAAAGATTTTTATAATAAAATAAACAAACAAACGCAAAAGTAAAGCGGCAGCCCTCCACGGACGACTGCCACACACAAAACACATAATAAAGTCCAGGCCTGGTCCTCTCTCCACTTCCACTGTCATCGCTCCTCCTTTTATCCTTCCAGAGCTCCTCCATGGGACTCGAGACCAGTGAGTGGCGCAGGTGTCGTTCATTACCATTAACCCCACCGGCCTCGCTCCGTTCCCACGGATCTCGGCCTGGCCCCACTCGTCACAATTATTAATGGCTTTTTACACTTGGTTGCAAATGTACAATAAATTATGATGCTAATTTGTTGCTGAATCATTTTTGTATGAAAACAAACCTGCGCACACACAATCGGTAAATTAGAACCAGTCACTTTTTTTATTTAATTGCATTTTATTCTATAATTACATTTTATTGCTTTCTTCATGCTAGTCTAAGATATCAAATCTTTAATTGACCTACTTTTATGCTGTTCCAACACTTTCTAGATTTGAGACGTACACATGTATGTCTGATCAAAACCCAGTGTGCGTTAAATACCTTAGTCAGATTGTCAAGGTTGATGCTACTGCGTGGAGCAGGGAACGAGGAGATTAGGGATAAACTCAAATAGCAGTCTTTTAATCAACATCCAATGGGTAACACCGGGAAGTCAGAGACATACGCGCACTACAAAACTGACGTTTAACACCGGACAGGGAATCCAAGGAAGACATAACTTTAAAGAACCAACTTAATGAGGGAATTAGACAAGACACACCTGAATCAAATGGACATAATAAAACAAGGGAGAAATTAGGTCACAGGGAGCCAGGGAAGGAAATCACAACAGAACAGGAACACAACTCTGACATTACCTCCCCCTCACAGAAGGCGTGTCCTCATGCCACTTAATTTTTAGAGGAGCAGTGGGGGGGGGGGGGGGGGTACAGGTTTCCTCCATGGCACTAGAGCTTCCGGGAACCATGGCAGAGCTGACAATTCAGGAGGCCATAGCGGGGCAGCCTCCATGGCCTTGGCCTCTGCACTCGGCCCAGCCATTACTGCCAGAGACATATAGCCCCCAAAAAATAATTATTGGGGAAGACTCCGGGTCCCCTGACTGTCACAGGCACTGGACTGGACTCAGGTGTCCACTCCGGGCTGCACTCTGGATCCGAGGCCCTCCCTGGGTCAGACATGGGAACAACAGCCCTCCCTGAGCTGAACAGGGACACAGGAGCCCTCTCTGTGATGGACAGGGAAACAGCAGCCCTCTGTGGGCTGTACATGGGAACGGGAGCCCTCTCTGGGCTTGATGTGTGAACAGGAGTCCTCTATGGCCTAAACTCGGGAACAACAGCCCTCTCTGGGCTCGTCTCAAGAACGTTAGGCTCTCTGGAATGGTCTCGGGAACGGAGGCCCTCTCTGGGCTGGTCTCAGGAACAGAGGCCCTCTCTGGGCTGTATGTGGGAACAGGGGCCCTCTCTGGGCTGGATGTGTGAACAGGAGTCATTTATGGGTTAATCTCAGGAACTGAGGCCCTCTCTGGGCCGGATGTGGGAACAGGAGCCATCTCTGGGCTGGACACGGGGAGATGGGCCCTCTCTGGGCTTGACGTGGAGCGGCCGGCTGGCCTGACAGTGGAGCGGCTGACAGGTTTGACGATGGAGCGGCCGGCATTTCTGGGCTTGAAGATGGAGCGGCCGGCATTTCTGGGCTTGTCTGCGGAGTAGCAGTGGTCTTTGGGCTGAGGACTGAGAAGGAGCTCGGAACTGGAGACAGGAAAAGGGATGTGGATATGAGCGCTGACCAGCCCGAAGTCCATCTTCGAGCTTGCGGCCACAGGGGAGGTGATGGGTGGTCAGAACCATTGGTTAAGCATGTGGAGGGTCCAGGCGTGGGGCGAGCTGGAGTGACACAGTGTGTCTCAGATAGGACTGGGATGATACAAATTCTCATTTATTTATTTTACCTCAAAATTAGAACCATTTAAATAAAGAATAAGATTAATTAACTCAACCAAGGGAAATTCACATGTAGGGAGATCACAACGGGTTGTATCCTCATCCAGACCAATTTGAAAACAGACACAGAGAACAGCGTCGTGCAAGCTTATGCTCATGGATAGATGTAGAGTGTTTACAATGGCATGTACTGTATACTAGATTATGTAACTCACAGCTGAACAGTATGTTGTAAAACAACAGCACAACCCATTGAAGGCCCGTTTTCATTCCAATTAAATATGGTGCTGCTGCGACTAAAGTCTATAAACAACAGCGGACGCAACCTTAGGAGGAGCGCAGATTAATAATCATTAATTATCATAAAGTGCAGCACATAGATACATGCTGAACTTAAGATCTACAACAACCATAACACATAAGTTTGGATGGAGTTAAAAGTGGAATAAAAATGAGAGAAATCTTAGCTTGTGTTTTAGAGACAAGATTCATCGGTGCCCTCGCTGGACTGAGTAAATTGTCCAGTAAGTGCTGAGAGGTTAAAATAAAGTACCTTCTAATAAGCCTTTCACAGCACTTCAACAGCACAGATGATAATAGGACAGATAACCATTTCATCCCGAGGGGTGCTAGTCTTGAGGATAGGTGTAATATCTGAGGTTTTCCACATGATGCTCTAAAGAGGACTGGTGAATAGAAGGAAAAATACGGGCCGATTGTTCAGTGAAGTATTTCAATACATGGCCTCTACAGTAACCTGGCCCTGGCCTCTTCTATATATTACCGTATTGAAAACATTTCATAATGTCTGACTGTTTATTAAGATTATGCACCTCCTAGATGTTTTCAACCCAGCCTTTATCTTAGAAACAGGTGCATGGAAAACTGATTTAACTATTGGCAAAGTCTACTACCCTCAGCTCTGTATTAAACTTCTCCTCAACTCTTTGGTAGACATTAGAGGGTGGATTGGATATTGTTTCGTTTCACGTGAAAATCTGCAGATCTAATGCACGTTCGTCCTTGGGATTCCCCCCACACTGCAGGATTTCTGATCACAAATATTCCACATGTTGAATATTTACATGATTCACAATTGTGGTGCCTCCGATGTTCTTCCGAGCGGATTCGGTCACTCTTAACACACCTCACACCACAGGAAAATCTGATGAGATAATCTCTAGATCAACCAAAATAATCGGGACATTACCTAGGATTGTCGAAGGGGAGAAATCATCCCAAAACCAGCCCGAGTATCTTGTGGTGTGTACCCAACATTATTTGTCTCTTCCAGATTCCTTGGCTTTATGTTACAACTTTCATGCAAAACTTGTTTGCTTAAAATTTTGACAGATTATCTAGATATTGATCACAATCTGAACATTGGGACAGAAAAGACACCTTTATCGTTACCATAACAAATGTCTAAAGTGCTGTTTTTCCTTGAGCAGCACTTCACATACAGTAGTGATAACAGATCCACAGAAAGTTGTTCAAAGAATGACTGAACCTAACTGGTCTGAGGCTTACTATAAACATGGACCACAATGCAGTGTTTATTTTGTGAGCAGTTTATAGTATGACAGTCATTCCCAACATTATTTCCCATCAGTGAATCACAGGCGGGATCTGGGTGAGATGTGGGCAAAGGAGCATCTGTCTCTCGCTCTTTTTCTTCATTGCTTGCATTCTGACATTTCTTGCTTTCTATACATCTCTCTCTCTCTCTCTCTCTCTCTCCTGCAAGACTGCGCGTTCAGAGCAGAGGTGTGAATCTCCAAAACCTTCTTCCACTCAAGTATGTCCGACAATCACAAATACAAACTGTTCATTCTCATGTAAAAATGGCCCTGGTTAATGCCAGGTCTGTGTCTAATAAGACTTTTATTTTGAATGACTTTTTTACGAGTCGTGGCTTAGACTTTTTATTTTTAACTGAGACATGGACTGGAGCTGATGAGTCATCTATCTTTGGTGAACTATGTCCATTAAATTGTAGCTTTATTAGCACACCAAGATGTGTTCAAAGAGGAGGTGGGGTGGCTATGGTTTTTAGGAACCAGTACAAAATACAGACAATTTTTGCTGAGAACTTTTCTACATTCGAATCACAATGTGTACTGATAGAATCTCCCACCACTCCGTTGCTGTGTGTCTTGGTTTATAGACCTCCAAAGCCAGATAAAGATTTTATAAAGGAATTTTCTGATTTTATATCTCATATCATTACATTATATGATCATCTGTTAATTTTGGGTGATTTTAATATTCACGTCTGCTGTCCTGGAAAGCCTATGGTCACGGAGTTTACTCATGTTTTGGACTCTTTTGGTTTTATTCAGCATGTTGATAAAGCTACTTAAGGTTATGTCATATGGGTTTCCCATTGATAATATTAGTATTGAAGATGCTTCTTTCTCAGATCATAAGCCTATTGTTTTCAATGTCATATTATCAAGTCTTACATATGCTGCTAAAAATACAGGTGTTTATTCTCGTTGTATTAATTCTCTCACTGCAAATCAATTTTCTGATTTGTATAAAACAAATGATGTTTCAACTGCAATTTTAGCTGCTGCTGAGCAATCTTCAAGCCCAGAAAATTTAATTTCTCTCTTTAATTCTTCTTCTTCGGCTATTTTGGACTCTGTAGCCCCTTTAAAATACAAATCCCCCAAATTTAAATCACAACCATGGTTAGATGATACCACCCATTCATTTAGACAGATCTGTCGGAAAGCAGAGAGGAGATGGAAAAAAGATCATCTAACTGTCTCTTTTGAAATATTTAAGAACTCCCTGGTGAACTTTCAGAAAGCAGCCAGAAAGGCAAGAGCTAAATTCTTTTCTGATATTATCAGTAAATATTCTCATACCCCTAAAATACTGTTCAGTACTATAAATTCAATAATTAATCCCCGTACATCCAGTGAAGCAGAACCATCTGCTGACATATGTGAGAGATTTTTGAGGTTTTTTGTTGAAAAGATTGATGGCTTTCGATCTTCCCTCATTCCTTCTTACTCTAATACTCTGCTTGAATGTCCAGTTAATACAATCAAATTTAATAGCTTTCAGCCAGTGTCTTTGTTTGATCTGAGGAACTTAGTGATGCAGGTGAAATCTACAACCTCGCCCCAGGATGTTGTTCCTTCTGATATCATTAAAGGTTCTTTTGATATAATTGGTTCTAGCATCCAAACAATTATCAATTCCTGCTTAGTCTCTGGCACTGTCCCTGCATTTTTAAAGCATGCAGTTGTCCACCCACTGCTTAAAAAGCCCAATGTTGATGTAAAATATTTGAATAATTATCGTCCTATCTCAAAATTGCCTTTTCTTTCAAAGGTTATGGAAAAAGTTGTCCAATCACAGTTACTTCCGTTTTTAAATTCGACTATGATTTTTGAACCATTTCAATCAGGTTTCGCAACCTATCATAGCCCTGAAACGGCTTTGCTAAAAGTGATGAATGATTTGCTACTTGCGGTTGACTCCGGTGAAAATGCAGTTTTGATTTTATTGGACTTAAGTGCCGCCTTTGACACAGTTGATCATGACATCCTTTTGTCACGCCTTGAACATTGGGTGGGTATTAAGGATACAGCATTATCGTGGTTTAAGTCTTATCTTAAATCCAGGACACTTTCAGTGGCTATAGGCCAGTTTTCCTCATCATCAGTTTCTTTCCCTTATGGGGTACCTCAAGGGTCCATTCTGGGGCCCCTACTTTTTAATCTGTACATGCTTCCACTTGGTAATATAATTAGGAAATATAAAATCTATTTTAATTTCTACGCTGATGATTCTCAGTTATACGTTCCATTAAAATCTAGACATTCTCTGCAGCCTCTTATGGATTGTTTGAAGGACATTAAAATCTGGATGGCGAATAATTTCCTGCAGTTAAATAATGAAAAAACTGAGGTGATTATTTTTGGTCCCTCTAAAATCAGAAATTCTATAGTTAGTAACTTAGACAGTCTCACTCCATATGTTACGTCACATGCAAGAAATGTAGGAGTTATTTTTGACTCTGAGCTTTGCCTTGAAAAGCAAATTAGCTCAGTTGTTAAAAACAGCTACTATCAATTGAGAATCATTTCTAGACTTAAATCAATACTTTCCTTTCAAGACTTGGAAAAAGTTATTCATGCATTTATTACATCATGATTGGACTACTGTAATTCCTTATACCTAGGTCTTCCCAAATCTTTACTGGCTCGTTTGCAGATGGTCCAGAATGCAGCAGCCAGATTGTTAACTGGTGCAAAAAAACATGATCACATCACTCCAATTTTAGCGTTGCTCCACTGGCTTCCTGTCTCCTTTAGAATTCAATTCAAAATTTTGTTGATTGTTTTTAAGGCACTTAATGGACAAGCCCCATCTTACATTTCAGATCTTATCTCGTTTAAATCTACTTCTAAGCCCCTCAGATCTGCTAATAAAGCTCTTTTATATGTCCCACGGTCACGACTTAAGTTTAAAGGTGACAGAGCCTTTGCAGTAGCTGCTCCACGGCTATGGAATCAGCTGCCACCTGGCATTAAGAGTGCTCCGTCTATTTCTGTTTTTAAGTCTAGACTTAAAACACATCTTTATTCAATGGCCTTTCCTGAATTTTAACTTGTGGATTAGCATTGTTATCTTGGATTTTAACTTGTATTTAATTTAATTTTATACTTTACTGTATTTTATGGTTGTTTTGTACAGCACTTTGGTCAGTGTAAGCTGAATTTAAATGTGCTCTATAAATAAAATTTACTTACTCTCTCTCAGTAATTTAATGGCCATCTGCTCTCATGAGAAATGATGAATGTGTCTCTCTCATTACAGTGAAGATGGTGTTAAACAGACAACCAGATCTGCTACAAACCCACAGAACATCACAAACAGACGCAGTATTGGTGAGATTGTCTTTGTAGCATTTATATTATGTTGTTAGAAGTTATTTATTTGAAAACAGCGATGACCGTGGACTGTAGACTGATGATCAATAATATGTTATTGACTTCTACATAATCATTTAATATGTTCTGTGATGTACTCTTCTACCACTATGTTGACATCTTAAATGATCCTCACATTGCATCCTAGGCTAATTCTGTCTCAAGAAATGTACCTATAACTTTACCATAGTGCACGATTATAAGTGAATATATTGTTTGCATCACTTAACTAGCTCCATATGTTTGGCTTCTCTGATACAGTAAACTTGCTCAGTGGCGCACCCAGTACAACCATAGATGTGAAGTGCTCAGGTGCGAGTCCTGTGAAACACAAGTAACATTTCCAAACTGCTGTGGTATATTCAAGATTCAATAAATCTTTGCCAGACATGCTGTTCCTGATAACACTAAACAAACTTTTAGCACCACTCACTGGATATTTCACTTTGAAAGTGTTGCAAAGCATGCAAGAAGCCATTTAATACTTTCCTGAAATGCGAACACAGCTAGATACAATACAGCTGCAGTATTGAAATGTGACTACTTGCAAATACATTTGATTTTGTTTTACAACACTACTACACTTGGCAAGACACTACAGACTAAACATACACTATATTGCCAAAAGTATTGGCACCCTAATGAAAGGTTTGACCACTTTAGTAATTTCCATGAGTACAAATCTTAATGTTTAAGCATATAATGATATTCTAGGGAATCCAATTGTATAGCAACAGTTTGGACCATTTTCTATTCTAACATGACAGTGTCTATGTGTATAAGGCAAGGATCAAAGATAAATGATGATTCAGTCAGTGTGGAAGAACTTGACTGGTCTGCAGAAAGCAGCTGAACACCTCTGGTGTGACTTTAAATTAGACAAAAACTCATCACCAAACACCAATGACTTGTACATAGGGGTTCAGTCATTTCATACACTTCAAAACTGGTGCAATAGAGGTGGAAATACATTTTTTAAGTACACTCATTTATTTGTTGCCACAGTTTGAAAGTGCCTTTTTCTCTTCTAAAGAAGGGGTACCAGTACTTCTGTCCATATAATGAATGTACAAGTCATTGTTGTTTGGTGATACGTTTTTGGGTTCAGATTTTTGATTAAAAAAAATAGATTTTTGTACTGAAAATGTATGCAAATGAGTGCATATTTAAACATAACGTTTAAACAGTGTAGTTAACCTATATATAAAAGTGCTGGTTAATAAATGTAAGGTAACTACATGGGTTAAGGTTAGGTTTATGGGTAGGTTTAGGGTTAGTACCTAGTTATTACCCAATTATTGTAATTGTTATAAGTACATGTGGAACAGGACTGTAAAATAAAGTGTTACCACTTTAACAGGGCACACCTCAAAGCTTCAAGTTTTGAGGGAATTTTGAGAAATCACTTTAGTCTTTGGATGACGGTGGCTTTCGTAACATGAACAATGTGGACTCGGGATTTCTCCAAACAGCAGCGATGTTATGCATTTTCCATTCTTCATGATGAGCGATGCATTAGCGTGTTGTCCCAGATGCTTTGAGACCCTGTGCTCTGATTAAATTGGCAAACATTCGGCAGAACGTTACAACACCTCGATTATTGTGTTTTCTCATTAAACTCAATCTCACTCCAGGCCTGATTACTATCATCTAGTAAACATATGCTAATTAAAGAATGTCTGTTCATGCCCCGCTGGAGCGCACGCTCTCTTAAAGAAATGTATCCCAGAAGTCGACAGAAACAAATACAGATGAACTAGCACTGGCTGGGTCAAAGGTCACCTCTGCAGAGCTGACATTCATTCTTAATGGAGAACCGAGGGGGTCATTCCCCCTAAAACCTTTATATATATATATATATATATATATATATATAATATTTTCATACATTTTCTCAAATACTAAATGTATACATGCAAATTAATTAATATATAACTTTAATAATAATAATAATTTTAGATACAAAATATTTAATATAAGAGATTTTAATGAGTTTGCTCAAATGCTCAATTTATACATATACATATACATGCAAATGCATTTATATACCACTGTATTATTGTTATTTTATAAGTTAATATATTATCTATATAATATGTAAATATAATATGTAATATGTAAGACATGACTTTCTGAAGTTGTAAATAAAACAAATATCACTTCCGTACATTTTCATAATAATAAACTTTATTTTATAAAGCGCCTTTAAAAGCAGCTTCTCAAAGCGCTGAACACAATGTAATCAAATACAAAAAAACAAAACAAATCAATAAGCAAAAAATAACATATGTCTGCGGTGCGTATGCGGTCCTTCTGCGGTGCATCTGCGGTGCATCTGCGGTGCGTATGCGGTGCGTATGCAGTCCGTCTGCGGTACGTATGCTGTCCGTCTGCAGTCCTTATGCGGTCCGTCTGCGTAGCGTATGCTGTGCGTCTGCAGTCCTTATGCGGTCCGTTTGCGGTGCATATGCGGTCCGTCTGCGGTGCGTATGCAGTCCATCTGCGGTGCATATGAGGTGTGTCTGCGGTGCATCTGCGGTCCGTCTGCGGTCCGTATGCTGTGCGTATGCGGTCCATCTACAGTGTGTATGCGGTCCGTCTGGGTAGTGTATGCTGTGCGTCTGCAGTCCTTATGCGGTCTGTTTGCGGTGCGTATGCGGTCTGTCTGCGGTGCGTATGCAGTCCATCTGTGGTGCATCTGCGGTCCGTATGTGGTGCATATGCGGTCCATCTGCAGTGTGTATGCGGTCTGTCTGCGGTGCGTATACGGTGCGTATTCGGTTCGTATGCGGTGCCTATTCGGTGCGTTTGCGGTCCGTCTGCAGTGTGTATGATGTCTGGCTGCAGTGTATATGCGGTCCGTCTGTGGTGTGTATGTGGTTCATCTGCGGTCCATATGCGGTGCGTATGCGGTCCATCTGCAGTGTGTATGCGGTCCGTCTGAGGTGTGTATGCGGTGCGCATGCGGTCCATCTGCAGTGTGTATGAGGTCTGGCTGCAGTGCCTATGCGGTCCGTCTGTGGTGTGTATGTGGTTCATCTGCGGTCCATATGCGGTGCGTATGCGGTCCATCTGCAGTGTGTATGCGGTCCGTCTGAGGTGCGTATGCGGTGCGTATGCGGTGCCTATTCATTTCGTATGCGGTGCCTATTCGATGTATCTGTAGTGCGTCTGTAGTGCATATGCGGTCCGTCTGCGGTTCGTATGCGGCGCATCTGCGGTCCATCTACAGTGTGTATGCGGTCTGGCTGCGGTGCGTATGTTGTCCATCTGTGATGCGTATCCGGTCTGTCTGTGGTGCGTATGCGGTTAAACACAGTAGACTTTAATTATATCTATTTATTGTAAAATTACTACATTTCCATGTCAATCCATGTTAATTTTTACCGTGAACAAAGCGCTGTCACTTTAATTCAGCGCATGCAGCGCAGCAGAAATAGACTGCAAACGGAGCACGTGTGAATCAGGCGTTAGACGTGTTTGAGGAACAGACAACACGTCTGACTGAGAGGGACTAGGAGTGTATGGATGCAATAAGTATGCGAGGTAATAAGGTGCCAGGCCATGTAATGCTTTAAAAGTAAGCATCAGAATGTTAAAATCCACTCTAAACCTGATCGGGGACCTATACGCATAACTTCAGTTTCATCACCATTCAAACACAATACATTATTATCCATCCATGTTTTAATCTCTGTAATGCAGTCAGACAAATACAACTAAATATGTTATACCTTATATCTATAACAAACCAATTTATTTTTAAATCACTTCTCTGGCCTACTGATGAACAGTATTTTCAAGAGTGTTTAACCAGTGCTTTTTGTATTTTACATGATCTGCGATAAAACTAAATCTTGTTAAGGTCAGAAAAGGCTGTTTTATGTTTGGTCTTTCCAATATGGATTCCAGTACTGACCATTTATATCTACGCCATATTTAAGTATATGGGTTTTCCGGCCAAAAATGATGTCACTTCCTGTATGATGTTGTCAAAACGGCACTTACATTTGTTAGTTAAATAGAACAGGACAAAAGATCAGTTACAAGAAACTCAATAACACATTGTTTTTAGTTTTGATTCGACAAAAGAAACAACGAATATTTCGAGAATATTAACATGAGCAGTTTCAATCTGCTGTCAGCACAAACTAACGAGGATCAAACGTGTCTCCAATTTGTATGTCAGAATGAAACTTTCTCATTTCAGCAAGAAAGGATCAATTAGGCATTCGGAGATGTGAGGAGACGTTTAAATGGAGTCTAATATGTTTCCATGTATCTTGTCATGATAATGTTGTGTCATTTCAATCTCACATTCATGCCAATGATGTAGGAGATTACAGGTTGTCTCAAAGTGAATTCGTTTCAGTTGACGTCAGTGTGTTTCCCGTGTGACTAACAGCTCAATGCATTATTGGGATTTTTCTTTGCATGCGAGTTTATTTTTCGGCACATAATGAGCATCTCCGGAGCTGAATAGACGGCTGGAATTCTGTAATCCCCAAACTAGAAATGTGTTCGCTCTCATTTTTTGAAGATAATTCATAGGAAATTGTGGCTTGGTGGTCTGGTGTTTTTGTTAATCCGTGAGTGTGGGCTGTCTTTGAAGCTCTCAGACGGACGTTCTGCCTCGCTTCTGTTAAACCGGTTTTGTTGAAATTAATGGTTTTCTGTATGCTGCTAATTTTCTCACCTATTCATGTAAAATGCTCTTTGTTTGAAAGTAAATGTGTGGCTTCAAACGCGGAGTAAATTGTAAAGTTTCGTCTCTCCTTCGAGTCAAAACTTTTAGCTCAGTTGTCGCACAGGGCCATATTTATTTGCTTATGTTTTATTTTTTTGTAAAGCTGAATTTTCAGCATTCTTTGAATGGAACTCAGTCAAAATGTGACCTTTAACAAAAATTGCGTGCCAACTCATCTATTTTCAGTCAAGTGCAGCTCGTCTCGAATTTAGTTATGAAACACTGAAACTAAACTAAACCAAATGAAAACATCTCTACCTCACACTTCAACAGCATATTTCAAATCAGTGATAAAATATGATAATGCATTGCATCATAAATGCCATTGTGCTAAGACGAGTTTGTCTTGTTAAATCAAGCCCAAAATAATTACTTCTTAAACATGTAATTTCACCCTTATAAAAATACTACATATTTTGTAAAGATTACTTACTTTCAATCATATACTTTAGTTTGAACTGAATGCAATGTTTTTATACATTTAATGGTATGTTATTTCAAAATTAAGTTTCAGTTTTTTGGGGGGTTTCCACTTAAGTAGGACTTAAGTACATATTATTTGTAATTCTTTAATTACTTTATATATATATATATATATATATATATATATATATATAAATACTGAATATATGCAGGAAGATACATAAATATACAAACAATCATATAAATAGACATGAATGTTTTATTGCACAGTAAGAGTCCAAAACACTGCAGTCAACACTAAAACAAAAATAAACACATTTAAAACTGTATTTGCATGAGTAGCACGTAGGCTCATGGACAAATAAAAGACTGGAGTGAGTTTGTCAGGTTTATAGTGACTCCTCAGAAACATAAAGAAACATCAATAGATGTGCTCTGAACAGAGCTGTCACCTCACGCACGCTGCAATCAAAGCCGTCCAATCAGACGCACTCATTCCGCTTGTCACTCACGCTCAGTTTCGCCTGATTGGACACTGTCGGCACAAAGGATGCAGCGGAGCGGCAGAGACAGACGCGGACAGGTATCAGAGCTGCTTTTAATTGTGCTCCAAACGGCGTGAAATCAACATTTTCTGAGGCTCTTTGATCGGCTGCCAGACTGAGGGCGTGGCGGGGTGGGGCGGGGCTTATCAGCAGGGGTTTATGGGTAAAATGGCCATGACTGTATGGAGCTGAGCAATGATCACTGCGAGAGAATGAGCACGACTGTATGTTTCCACAGAACACAATCACTCCAGCTCAATATTATATCTGTGCAATGCACGAGACGAATTTTGGAAGAATCTTTATGCTGCTACAAAATAGATAATTTAGTGTTATAATAGTTTTGCGTGACAGAAATGAGCACTGATAATCTTCTCTAAACACCGAAGCTTATATCTTGTTTGGGACACTCTGATGTATTATTGCATGTGAGTACAGAATTAAAGGAGTATGTCACCCCAAAATGAGAATCGACTCACCCTCAGGTGATGTGGATGAGTGTGTTTCATCATCGGGTTTGTAGAAATGTGTCTCAGCAATGGGTGCTCTGCAGTGAATGGGTGCCGTCAGAATGAGAGTCTGATAAAAACATCACAACACCAGTCCATCAGTTAACATCTGGAGAAGACGAAAGCTGAAACTAACCCAGCATTAAGAGGTTTTCAACTCAAACAGGAATCCACTGGATACATTGTTGAGCAAGTGATGCAATGCTACATTTCTCCAAATCTGATGAAGAAACAAACTCGTCCATCCACTCTCGGATGACCTGAAGGTAAGCACATTTTCATTTTTGGGTGAACTATTCTTTTAAAACGTACTTGTTCTTAAACAAAATCTTTGACAACAGCCTCACCAACAGCAGGTCACACTGCACAAAACCTGAAAGGGGAAACAAAACACAAGACAAGCCTGAACAGTTACTTAGTTACTTTTTTATGGAAAGTAATGCATTACGTTGCTTTTAAGGTTACTTTTTAAATCTGGACAGGGCTTGCTTGTTTGTTATTAATATAAAAAGTTATTATTTTACAAATGTAAAAGCCCTTTCACACCAAAAGTGCTCAGGCTGAAGGAAATGTAAATTCACGTCCGTACAGTAGAGGATGCCGCTCAAACTAATCACATGAAGAATATAACGCAGGAGAAGAATGTTCAACACTATTCAGCAATAACTAAAATAAAACACAAATATGTCATTTTTGCTTATTAGTATTGGATCATCGAAGGCCATCAGCAAAGACATTGGTTAATAAAATGGGATTAAATACATTATATGTGTATTATTTAACACATGTGATTATTGCATGTTTGTATAATATTCTGAGTTTGCATTTGACTGTTTTTATTGATTTTGAGGAACACTGAATGTATTTTTGTGCAGGTGAGATGAGTAAATATGGTTACACTTTATTCTAATAGTCCACTTTAGACATTCTACTAATTACACATAACTTTATAACTACATGTCACCTATTCTCATTAATTTACAACTACATGTCTACTAACTCTCAGTATAGGTTTAGGGTCAGTAGAATAAGTTGACTTATATTGTAACGTTTCTGATAGTCAGTATGTTGTATGTTGTGGATCCATCAAAATAAAGTGTTAGAAGATATTAAGTCTACTAATACTCTAATGACTGCTAGATGACATGTATTTGTATTTTTTCTGAAATATTTGTTTTATAGTAGCATATTACAATACATTATATATATTAAAACATATAATAAACTATTTTAATTATGTTTTATTTTCTCATAAAAGTGTGTGTGTTTGTGTGTGAGACTGGGAGTGTGAGTGTGAGTGTGAGTGTGTGTGTGTCTGTGTCTGCGTGTGCGTGTGCGTGTGTGTGTGTGTGTGTGTGTGTGTGAGAGAGAGAGAGAGAGAGAGATCAAGGATGAGCATTTACTCTCTCTCTCTCTCTCTCTCTCTCTCTGATAGGGAGTGAACCGTGTTTTGATGCTGGAGTTGATAGATTTGTTTGTGGCCATATTCATTTTCTGCGGATCAGAGAGCTGACGGACCGTAAAATGAAAATTTGCCTTCAGATTGTGTGTGTGTGTGTGTCTGTGTTTGTGTGTGTGGTGTGTGTGTGTGTGTGTGTGTGTGTGTGTGTGTGTGCGTGCGTGTGTGTGTGTGTGTGTGTGTGGACTGCTGCAGGATCACAGAAACAAAACATGCTGCAGTCAAACACGATGCTCTGTGTTCGTCTCATGAAATGTTCTATTACTGTTCTATTGCTTGTGTTTCCTCCTAACATTTATATTTTAGCTAGTCTACAGGTGCCGCCTTGAACATCAGCAAACTCGTGCCATGACGAGAGAGACAGTAATGGAGGAGCTGCTGCGAGAGATAATTAGATTAAATGAAAATGCATGTTGTCTGGGAGTGACGTCCTAAACGTCTAATTATAATGAATTTGCTGCAGAACAGGCGGGACAGACGCTGTCGTCTTTACAAATAACAGCAGCCAAACCACAGAACTCAAGATAGCTGTGACATTAAAACACAAAAAACGCTACAGAATGAAGTTCTTAAATTGAATAAATCTGCATGGTTTAAGCATTGTAGCATTTCCCATATAATGTGTCAATTCATAAGCATTACACCTGCAGTAAGACTGAAGTCAGCATGAAACAGATGGACTTTTCTCCCCTATTGTGATGTATATATAGTACTGGGTAAATTACTTACTAAGTTTGCCCAGATTGCTGATAACATATTGCATAACAGAAACTGTAGTTAGTACCGTAATGTGTTGGAAAATTAATTACAAGTACTTGATTTTTTTGGAATTTTATTACATAATCCAGATTGCATGTATCATCTAATAATAATGAACTAACCAACACTATGCATATTCAAGATAAACTGTACAAATAAAATCAGGTGGGACTAGATTTTGAGAGCAGCACATCGTGTCTGACATCTGACACACTTTCCATCCATCTTCCTCTGTCCATCGCTGCCCACATCTGCCATTACACACTCACTCCATCCATCCATCCATCCATCCATCCATCTATCTATCTATCTATCTATCTATCTATCTATCTATCTATCTATCTATCTATCTATCTATCCATTGCTTCATAACAGTCAGATTGAACCACTGATGGCAGATGGACTATTTTGACGATGCTTTTCATCCGTTTCTGGGCCTTGACAGTACTATTTACTTGGCAGTCACTGGGACAGTCACAAGCCTACCAGTTTTCATCCAAAATACCTTAAATTGTGTTCTGAAGTCGAACAAAGTTTTTACTGGTTTGGAATGAGATGGGGGTAAGTTATTAATGAAAACATTTTAATTTTGGGGTGGAGTAATGCTTTAAATGAACCTCGGCCCCCAGGACACGACGGCGCTTCTGGACCATGTTCACATATGGCTTCCTTTTTTGTATGATAGAGCTTTAGTTGGCATCTACAGATGGCACGGAGGATTGTGTTTACCGACAGTGGTTTCTGGAAGTATTCCTGATTCCATTTAGTAATGTCAGTGACAGAATCATGCTGATGAGTGATGCAGTGTTGTCTGAGGGCCTGAAGACCACGGGCATCCAACAAAGGTCTTCAGCCTTGTCCCTTACACAGTGATTTCTCCATTTTCTCTGAATCTTTTGATGATGTTATGCTCTGTAGATGATGAGATTTGCAAAGCTTTTGCAATTTGACGTTGAGGAACGTTGTTTTTCAAGTATTCCACAATCTTTTTACGCACTCTTTCACAGATTGGAGTGCCTCTGCCCATCTTTACTTCTGAGAGACTCTGCCTCTCTAAGACATCCCTTTTATATTACAGACCTGATGTCAATTAACTTAATTAGTTGCTAGATGTTCTCCCAGCTGCATCTGTTCAAAATGTCTTGCTTTTTCAGCCCTTTGTTTTGCCACCGTGCCAACTTTTTTGAGACCTGTAGCAGTCATTAATGTTAAAATTAGCTAATTCAGTGGTTAAAAGTGTAAAATGTATCTGTTTAAACGTTTTTTATGTTATCTAAGTAATTATATTACTTTTCATTGTATTATTTGTTTTAAAAACGTCCCAACATTTCCAGAATTCGGGTCGTATTATTATTATTATTATTATTATTAAATGAATAGTAGCATGGTTGTATGCTTACTGAATTTTTATTTTATTTAATTTTTTCAATGTGGTATTTGTCATTCTGGGTTGTGTTTGCTGAGGAAAAGCCTTTCTCTGGCATGACAGCAGGGTGTAACACGTCAATTTTCCTGCTAGCACCTGCTGATAGCAAGGATGCAATTTATATAATATACCTTTTCCTTACAAATATACTTCCGTTTTCTCTTCCTTGCGCACACACACACACACACACACACACACACACACACACACACACACACACTCACTCACAAAGTGCAATGCTAGCACTTTTAGGGGCAAATTCATATTTTTTTTAACCAGGTCACTGAATTGCATTTCACAAACCTTCATGAAATGTTGGAGTTGAATTGACTGCTGATTCATGTTTGCCGTAATGAATACTATGAAAAGTACAATTTCAGCATTGGCCGTTTGGATGCATCGAGACGGCTGCTTTCCCTCACGACTCTTAAATGACGGCACAACCTTCTCTTAGAGCTAATAACCACACGCTGACCCGAGCTGCAGGTCACAGTCACATCAGTATTTGTGCTTGTAAACAGAAAACAGGACTTTCTAGGAGAATGTTTCAATGTAGCACGAGGTCTGCACTGTAACCATTAATATGTATTATTTTATGAATGAACATGTTCAATTTAGACAAGAGGGGAAAAAGCATTATCAATAGTGATTTCATATTTCAGTTGTTTTATAAACAGGGTTTAAACCGCGAACTCTGATTGCATTGCAATTCTGATTTTAATACCAAGCTACTAAACTGTGAAAGGAGTTTGATAAACTCAAGGGGAAAACAAGAAATGTTGGAGCTTACAAGAAGGAAATAGAAGAATCAGAGTATTTTTGTGAGCTGATTGCTATTTCAGACCTGTAGTGAGGATAATAATGAACTCACTAAAACAGAACACAATCAAACTCTTCCAGGTTTCTGCTGTAGTGAACAATGGGATATCTGTATGGATTCAGCAGCAAATGGAATTGATTGAATTTGTCTTCTCGTGATTCTGAAAGATCCTGAATGGGTTTGTCACTAAGGTTTGGTTTGAAGTGCACTTGCATTTAGGACAGAGAGTGAAAAATGGGAAATCATGAACTGAATGCTGAATATTTGTTGTTCTCAAGGATGAGAATGATATCAAACATGCATCATGACTTTCTATGAAACTCAAAAAAATCTCATTGAGCCATTCAGAGAGAGTCAGCATGGAATAATATTCATCAAATATCCTAAGATACTATTTTAACTTAAGCAAGAACATGAAGTTGAAAATAATACGTTGAAATAAAGTGTATAGCCAAAAATTGTTACATTTGAAGATTTTTATTGTTGTAATAAATCTAAATTATTGAAAACTGGCACTAGTGACTCAATCACTGTGTACAAAGTTTTTAATATGAATTGTCATTGTCATATTTTAATATATACAAATAAACAAAATGTCCCCCATTCAGCCCATTTGGGTAGTTTTGATCAGATTTTTTTCTGACATTTCATTTTTTGGAGTGTCTGAATTTCATTATGAGGTTATCGGTGCTCTCTCATCACTGATTGGACACCTGCTAATGACATGCGGAATGTGAGGTGAATATCTGTCTCTGATTGGCTGATGTACTTCAGCACATCAAGTCATTTCAAATGGAGGCCAGATTGTATTTGATAAAATCACCTGAAGATCACTCAGGTAGCTGGTGACTAATTAACACACACATGCATGTTTATATAGATATAATGGTTTCTAGTTTGGTCAAATTTAGTTTACTTCCTGGGATCAACTAGTTCTCTCTATCTGTTTGTACAATGACTCTTAATGTATGACCATAAAAGAAAATAAACAATTGCTGATATTTCTATACAGATTGTGCTTTGTTATGGTCTGGATATGATCACTTAAACTTCACTCACTGGCCATTATTTCAATGGTCTATTAAAAGGTTTATTCTCACTTGACATCTACCCTCATCTCTAAATGTTAATTATTTAGTGTCATTAAAGTTTTAACAAGTCCTCCAGGACAGTGCTAATAGAGCTCAGAGAGATTCATGTCTGTTCAATATTACAGATGTTCTAATATTTTGTCTGTCATGACTTGAAATTAAATCTCTCTTTGGATAAATTGATCATTTGCTGTGGTGTTAATCAAGCATCACTATTATATAGCTTAATGTGTTGCTGATATACTGTATCTAAACCCATAACAGTAAGTATTAAATGTGTACAAATGATCTCTCTTTGCATTTCAATATAAATGGCATTTATTTTCAGAAATGCACTGTTACATAATGTGCTCTACTGGTGATATTTAAAGGAACAATGGTGCCATTATAGATAGATTGCTTGATTGTGTCACTTTTGAGTTGTGTTCATTTTGAGGCGATTATTAGTTAGCGTTTCTGGCCCTAAACCTCCAGCGGTCCTTACATGACCTCTGACCTCCGGTATGAGCTCAGAGGTGTCGGTGACATCTCAGTCAAGTGCAGCGGAGCAGAATGGTGGTGTTGTAGAGGTTTGTGTCTCTTCACATCGTAATAACTCAGCTGTCTGTCTCAGTGTCAATGATGGTGTTTATTCACTGCGACCTGACACCAATCGCTGCAGGCTGTTATAACATAAACCATACTGTTAGGAAACCAGCGGCGCAACAGAATGCCGAAAATCAGCTTCCGGTCAACATTTATATGGCATAAAGACGTGTCATTGTATGAGAGGCTGTCAAAAATGACCTGGAGTGGTGACATGAGTGACAGTAGAAAGTCATTTCAGAGGTGGACCAAGTTTAGACCTAAATCATACCTAAAACTTGTATCCATAAAGGAAAACAGCCTATTTTAACGCATTTTTACCCAAGTACATCTTTATATGTCATTTTATGATTACTTCTTTGAAATATGGTACTGCTGAATGTACTGACAAGCATTTATGACAAACTAAACTTGTAACATATTTAAATATATTTGCAATTACACATTTTAATGATTTTCCAATTTAGCACATTTAAAATCTATTACATTTAAATGATAATCAGGTTATTTTCATGTGCTTTAGTATGATTTCAAACATATCAAAATAAGTTTACTCCTTTAAAACACCTCACAAGATTATTAAAACATAATCATTTAAAGTGTACTTTAAGTAAACATTTTAAATGTGGCACTATTTGTTTAAAAGTGTAGTTAAGTGTGTTTAGAAACAGTCATGAAAGCAAATGTATTTGTCATGTATTTAAATACATTTGCAATTATTTATGTATTTTAACTTTAAATGGAATACTGAATAACACTACAGTTAATGTTATAAAGTAAAAAATTTAAGTAAAGTACACTTAAGTACACTTTTTAAAAGTGCACTGAAATGTGCTAAGAATGTGAAAGTGTTTTTAAGTCTCTTAAGTGGCCTTTTAACTCATATTATCTACAAGTACAATTTTTAAATAAATACTTTAAAATGCACCACAAATGCACATTCCAAGCACACTTAACTGTCATGACATCTACGTGGATCATCCTAACTTGCCAAATCTCTCTCTCGTGGTGTTCGGTATTCACTTACTGTTGTAGTTTGAGTTCAGCAAAGGACTCAAACCCCAGAGACTGCTGAGGAACCGGCTCTGACTCTGAACACCGTGCTTCTCCTGATCGAGACGCGTCGTCTGAAGCTCTGACCTGTAATGACCCGCAGTCAAGGGCTGATGTCAAACATGTCCACTGCGGTATGAAGAGCCGACGCTCGGTGGAGCCGATGAACTGCTGGTGAGGAGGATGAGGCAAATGTCACTTATGCGCTGGATCAAACCGGCTTCTTTCCTCTCAAAGCTAATGGAACTGTCATCTTTCCTCTGGCCGATAACGATCTGCTTTATATCCCGTCTCTCTCTCTGTTCTGGTCATGCAGGGAAACCAGAGGTTTGGGACTGATATCTGCCCTGTTCTCAGTCAAGGTCATTATACAACTGCTGTTTGATAAGGGCAGCATCACTATTCCCATCGATTCCATGGGTAGGATTTAGTGATGTGACAACTTCAACTTCAGGAAGTTTAGTCCTGGCATCCTAGCAACCACAAAGTCATAGCCAAATTCCCCCAGATCACATTGTTATCATGCACATGAACATACCGGCAACCTTTCCGCAACGACATATCATCAGTTAAAGCTAATTTTCTTCTGAAAAAGCTTGCTGGAAGAAAATGCATAAATTAATCTATATACTTGACATGGTTTGTTCTATGACTATATTATTATTGTTATGACTATTTTTGACAATGTATGCTATTTTAGATGTACATTTATTATAGTTTTTTGTTCAATAAAATATCATACAACTATGCAATATTTGCTAATATAGGCCTGAAATTATGTACAAGTCTCAATATATTCAATGAAAATGTGAAAAGTACAATAATTGTGTGTCACATATATTATTGTTGAGTAAAATTACACTGAATTTTTCTTTTAAAAGTTATAGTAAAATGTGTGTTTTTGTGTGCTTTACAAAATGACAGTATAGTAAAATCAAGGTTATGTTGTAGCTTTACACAACAATAATGTGTGTGGCATTTTAATATTTTTTATTTAAGGGAGGAAAAAGTAAGTGAACGAAGTGATTATGAATTTGTAAATAAAACATGCATAATTGGAGCACAATTTATTTATTTGTACTATTTCAGTTTTTAATACAACCAAGTTTAATATTTAAAGCAATACTGTATGCTGCTTGCTGTTTCTTTGCAATTGTTTGTGAAATTTACCAGTGATTTCTGAGTGTAAATTGTTCCTACACAAGTTCATTAATTAATTAATTCGTTCATGCATTTGTTCATTCGTTCATTCATTTGTTAATTTATTCATTGTGATGCTTCACACTACATTGAAATTGAGCTACAATCCCCCTTTATGACAGAGACTGGTGTGACGCGTCTGTTCTGGAAATCCATAAACCAGCAGACAATATAGATAGTAGAGTAAATGCAGTCTGTTTTCTCGAGGATACCATCAGGACACTTTCTAGTGGAAAACAGCATCTTCATTTCAGATCCAGCCGTTCATCTGATCTGCTCTGAAGACTCTTCTTGAAGATCTCCTCATGTGCTCTGCTGGAGAACTGTGGATGTTGTTGTTCAAACCGGTCATGCTACACATTCACTACAGGTTTCTTCCTCAACGTATGTACCGTAAACATCTTTGGGAGTTTTTACACTCAGTTGCATTTACAGGAGGGAAGCTGGCGATTATTCACACACTTCCCTAGTTTAAATCATACAAATCAACATTATGATTTGCCTAGTAGAATTAATTTAGCTCAAATCAACCGGGGAAGATTTATTTTGCTGCTGAACATTCTTCTCTCTCTCTCTATATATGTATATATATATATATATATCTCTCTCTCTCTCTCTCTCTCCCTCTCCCCCTCTCCCTCTCCCCCCCTCTCTCTCTCTCCCTCTCTCTCATACAGTATATAATCGGATTTATAGTTTGTGAGGAGGCCATTTCTTGGTTATCAGCAGAGCTAAGCAAAGTATCACAGGTCACAGCAACTCCACAAACAGGTGAAAAGGTGCTCGTGTGCGCTGCTCCTTAAAAGCCCACATTTTTCTCAATCTTTTTTTTAATATTTATCATCCGGATGCCATTATTTATCCTCCTGCTGTTTTTCTCTGAAATAAACAGCAGATAAGTGGATACTGCAGCCGGTAAGCCAGAGCCGTGCTCTTTGATAATGAAAACAATTACGTATGACAGAAAGACAGACCAAGACAGACAGACAGACACAAAGAATAAGACACAAAGAAAGAAGGCTGATAAGTGGTATGTGTGCTTGTAAGCATGGTTCACTAATTATATGGGCAGTAGGACGTAAAAATGTGCAAATTAATAAGAAGACTGAATTCACCGCACAAGTTAGACTTCTGTGGATTTTGTTCATTTTAGAGCTTGAGGACACTGTGTGATATTCATTTGTGTGGAAAAGAGCAGCCTGAACATTCTGGTAAATGTGGATGTTCAGCTGCTGCAACAATCTGTTTGCATAACCAAAGAATTTCTACACAAACTGTCAGAAACCGTCTCAGGGAAGCTCATCTGCATGCTCGTCGTCCTCATCGGGGTCTCGACCTGACTGCAGTTTGCTCACATTCGATGGCATCTGGGACTTTGGAGAGGTGTTCTCTTCACGGATGAATCCCTGTTTTCACTGTGCAGGGCAGATGGCAGACAGCGTGTATGGCGTCATGTGGGTGAGCAGTTTGCTGATGTCAACGTTGTGGATCGAGTGGCCCATGGTGGCGATGGAGTTATGGTATGGACAGGCGTATGTTATGGACAACGAACACAGGTGCATTGAGATACCGTGACGAGATCCTGAGGCCCATTGTTGTGCCATTCATCCACGACCATCACCTCATGTTGCAGCATGATAATGTACGGCCCCATGTTGCAAGGATCTGTTCACAATTCCTGTAAGCTAAAAACATCCCAGTTCTTGCATGGCCAGCATACTCACCGGACATGTCACCCATTGAGCATGTTTGGGATGCTCTGGATCGGCGTATACGACAGCGTGTTCCAGTTCCTGCCAATATCCAGCAACTTCGCACAGCCATTGAAGAGGAGTGGACCAACATCCAACAGGCCACAATCAACCACCTGATCAACTCTATGAGAAGGAGATGTGTTGCACTGTGTGAGGCAAATGGTGGTCACACCAGATACTGACTGGTTTTCAGACCCCTTGGACCCCCCAATACAGTAAAACTGCAGATTTTAGAGTGGCCTTTTATTGTGGCCAGCCTAAGTCACACCTGTGCAATAATCACGCTGTCTAATCAGCATCTTGATATGCCACACCTGTGAGGTGGATGGATTATCTCATTCACTAACACAGATTTAGACAGATTTGTGAACAATATTTGAAAGAAATAGGCCTTTTGTGTACATAGAAAAAGTCTTAGATCTTTGAGTTCAGCTCATGAAAAATGGGGGCAAAAGTGTTTATAATTTTGGTCAGTGTATGTAATCAGCATTAGAATATCAACTTAAAGTACTATTTAATTATCTGTAAGCATGTTAGAGATCACATATTTCTATGCAAACTAAATATATTTAGCTCAAGACACACTGTACGTGTACCATGTGTCTACAAATTAATTGTATATGTATTTTTACTGCATGTGCAGCAGATCAACCATTTACATTTATACCAAACTATTGTATCTGAAAGGATTTCTTAACCTGTGGCTCTGGCTGGCAAATGACATTAGTATTAAAGGATTCTCCTTTCAATGATCGTTACATAAACATTGGTAACACTTTATTTTTATTAGTCCACTTTAGACATTCTACAAGCTTTGCAACTACATGTCAACTAGCAGTCATTGGAGTATTAGTAGACTGTGTGCTTCATACCTTCTAACACTTTATTTTGATGGATCCACAACATAAAACATACTGACTATCAGAAACTTTGCAAGTATATGTCAACTTATTCTACTAACCCTAAACCTATACTGAGAGTAAGTAGACATTTATAGTTGCAAATTAATGTGAATAAGTTGACATGTAGTTACAAAGTTACTTATAGTTTGCAGCATGTCTAAAGTGGACTTTCGAAATAAAGTGTCACCTAAATATTATTTAGAAATTGCTGTAATGCTCCTTGCAGCAATACAAATTTATGAAATTTGGGAGGTTTATTTAGATTGGCTTGTTTGTCGAGGCTACCAAATTTTGTGAGGTTTTGACATTGTGTTTACAAGAAATAGGAAAATTAGTCATCGTAGCCCACACCCCAAAACAATGGTCATATCCACCGAACAATTAAATTAATCTAAATTACCCCCCATAAATTAGAATGAAGTATACTAGAAAAAAATCCAGCAGTTTTATTTTATTTCATACAGCTGTAACTTTCATCTTGTGATGTTATAACAGTATACTGTACTTTAGTAGGTCGAAGGCTTGCGGTCTGAGGTAGAACAAGCATATCTACTGATATGAGGATGATGAAAGTATAAATGACCACATTCAGTCTTTTATTTCATTGAATATACATTTGATTGAATAATAATTACAATGATGTAATTGTCCACTAGTCCATAATAATCAACAATGATTATTATGGACTAGTGGTCTGTGTGTAAAGATGCAAAAAATAATGAACATTCACTTTACAGAAATCTTACTAGATCTACACTGTAAATAAGTTAAAAAACAAAATACATCAGTGGAAAGTCCTTAATAAGACGGATCAAGAAAGTGTGTTTGTATGTGTGTAGGTGGTTAACAAAGGCTGCTGGGAGAGCGTCAAGGGGAGATGGATGATTGACTACTGTAATCAGCATGGTGAAGATCCCACACAAACACACACCACCATTTACCTGCTTCACATCTACACACATACTCATACACACACGTACACACACTCACACACACACACACACACACACACACACACACACACACACACACACACACACACACACACACACACACACTCACATACACACTCACACACACACACACACACAAACACACACACACACACACCACCATTTACCTGCTTCACATCTACACACACACACACACACACACACACCACCATTTACCTGCTTCACATCTACACACACACACACACACACACACACACACTCACATTTTGTTTTTTATGGTTTGAGGGGACTCTCCATAGGTGTAATGGTTTTTACAAAATCATATCATGTCAGTACAAATCATATTTTCAATTGCCCTACATCTAAACTACACCTAAACTTAGCCCTCACAGGAGACGGTGCATTTCTACTTTCTCAAAAGAAAACTAATTCTGTATGATTTATAAGCATTTTGAATTACGGGGACACTAAAATTGTCCTTATAAATCACCTTCTCCTTGTCATACCTGTCATGCCACAAATGTGTGTACTCATAAACCACATAAACACACACACACACACACACACATGTAGAGTGTGTTTGGTTCCTCTCGTCTATAGAGGGCAGTGTTGTCCTTCATTCTCCTAGACTCTCGCTCCACCTCCCGCTCTTTTTCTCATTTAGCCCCATGTCATATTCAAATGCACTTAATTAGATTTTTGCCCTTCCGCTAAAGTGGGATAACAGCATGAGCGAGAGAGAGAGAGAGAGAGAGAGAGAGAGAGGAGGGGGGGGGGGGGAGAGCAGGACAGAGATGAAAATGAAAAGTGGAAATATCAGGAGGAGGGAATGAAAGAGCAAATAAACAACCGATTGTGGAAAAGATTAAGAAAATCCTGATTTCGAGGCAGAATGAGAGAGAGAGGTTGTTGTTTGGGAACTATTATATTACGTTCTATTATAATTCTTGTGAAAATATTAAAATGTAGAACTGTTTTCATGAGGCTTTGATTTAAGGAAAATAAAATCTTATTAGCTCAGTAAAAACAATGAAAACCATTGAAAAGTCAATGAAACTTAGGAACAAAATTATGGAACTCGGTCCATTGTGATTTAAAAAAAATAGAAAAAAGGAAGAAACTACCTAACAATGAGTAATGATTCTGAAGCATTTATTAATCTTAGTTATTTTCATTTTAAATAGAAGTTGTATCTATTAATATTATTTAATGGATTAGTGCTAACATGAACTAACAATGAACTGTTGTTTTTGTTCAAGAAATAGCCTACCATTCACCCACCCCTGCCAAAAAAAAAAGAAACAAAAAAGGGAAAAGAAAATGGCTGAACGTACTGACTAAGATCAGGATGAGTGTTTCTTCATCAGGTTTGTAGAAATGTGTCTCAGCAATGGGTGCTCTGCAGTGAATGGGTGCCATCAGAATGAGAGTCTGATAAAAACATCACAACACCAGTCCATCAGTTAACATCTGGAGAAGACAAAAGATGAAACTAACCCAGCATTAAGATGTTTTCAACTAAAATAACTCTCCCTCCAGTGAAAAAGTGCATCTGCTGTTGTCTCTCACATAAAAATCCAGCCACATATTTGTTTGGAGATTTTTTAGCATCTGTGCAGATTTCTCTCTTGATTCAGACCAGAACACGTTTTCACTGGAAGAAGCGTTATTATGGATTATGGACTCTATGTATTTGAGTTAAAAACCTCTTGCTGGATTAGTTTAATATTTTGTCTTCTTCAGATGTTAGCTGATGGACAGTGGATTATTGTGATGTTTGTATCACACTCTCATTCTGACGGCACCCATTCACTGCAGAGCATCCATTGCTGAGACATTTCTACAAACATGATGAAGAAACACACTCATCTTGATCTCAGATGACTTGAGGATGAACACATTTTCAGAATTTTTTATTTTCGGGTGAAGAAGAACTGATGCATTGTTTTTATTTTTTTTTAAATACACAAAGAAGAGGAGGGACCTTATTTGTATTATATGCGGTACATTTTTGTCAATAAAAGTGCTGACAACAGTCTAAATGTTTCAAATTTATTTCTAATCATACTTCATTTTGAACTGTTGACATTAGCTTTCTGACAGTTCTGAGCAAATACTATGCTAATTAATATTCCTGTGCTAATCAATATTCATGAGATGGATTTCATTGTAAAAAGCGGTCTGTCACCCACAAAACTTGTTCGCTCTGTCTCTCTCGTACTCCAAGCATGTCTTATCTCACCGCTGACTTTTGATCTTATAAACAATTCATCATTTAGCACAACAACCACTCTCGTCTGTAAACACGCACCATCTGTGTGACTCTGACAGACAGGCACCTGTCCAGAGTGGCTCAGCCCGCGGCGAACACCGTCTTCGTTTCACAACAGCTCTGAGCAAAACCGGCCATCGCTCCAGAACCCGGATCTCAGCGTGGCTGCCAGCTGCGGCGGCAGAGGTCTAGGGGCAAAGGTCACGTACGTCAGCGGCAATCGTCGCCCGCGGCAAGAGGCCATCAGGGTCTCGCGCATCTGTCACGAGGAAAGCAGCCGCTCGCGTGTGTCTTTTGGTAACAGCGTTCGCGCGGGTGGTTCTTCCCTCGGGCGACTGAATGAGAATAGCTCTTTCACAATCACTTTATTAGTTTCCCCAAAGTAAAGTCATCTTTATTGAGTTGGTGCAGGAAAGCTCTCTGCTTACCATTCAGGCCTTGTGTCGGATGTTCAGACGAGTTCACAGAAACAAAACACATGCAAACTCACCTTTATATGAAATCTGCAGGGGCCCCGACAGAGTTTGGACACTTAAAGGTGTTTGACTGTCATTGCAATAGATAGCAAAATATCAAAGCACTGCAAAGAAAGCAGCAGGACGTTTAAAGAAAGTGGTTTGTTGAGTTCGATAAAATTGTCAGTATAGTGTAAAAGTATTGTGACGCTTTGTGGTCGTCAAATATTAGCAGAACATTTTGGTAGGGTGTTGCACAATTATAACAGTAAAATCTTTTTTACTTTACTTGTTTTCAGATGAAAAACAACACCATAAATCATAGTTGTAAATGAAAGAGCAGTTTTAAAATAGTCTATGCTGTTTTTAAAGCTAAATCTTTCACATCTTTATATGTAGTTACATAATTAACTAGGTTGTCTTGAAATATGGTTAATATAATGTACAGACAAGCATTTATAATAAACTGAAATGTCCCTTCATTTCATTTCTATTGAAATGTGTATGTCGTGCATATACACATATTTAAAAGTGTAATTAAGTGTGTCTGTCTTTAAGTGGCCTTTAATTTCATTAATATTATATTATGTTAAAGTACAATATTTACATATTTTGTTATATAATATATATATATATATATCCAATTATATCATGCAAACACTTCCAAATAAACATATAAAAGTGATTATATGTTTGATGTCACTACAGTGCCCTCCACAAATATTGGCACCCTTGGTAAACTGGCGTCCTTTGCCAAGATAGCGGCTCTGAGTCTATTCCTATGCGTAATAGGGTTGATAAACATATGGCAAGGGATCTGAGAGCATTCGTTCCTACAGAATCCCTGCAGATCCTTCAGCTCGCTGACTCTCATGTGGAATCCTCACAGGCCGTTCTGCTCATATTCATCAGAGTGCCAATATATCTATTAAAATTCCCAACGTGAAAATGCAGTTATGTACTGGTACAGCTATGCTATTTGGCAACATTCATATCTTCTAAATGTTCTGCAAAATTATAATAGATAGGCAAAAATTAGTCATGACTTGTGTTTAACCGAGCAATTTGTAGAGCATTTGCATAAGCACCCCAAGTGAAATATAAGTGTGCTTAATTGTATTAAGTGTGCAATTGTAGTGTACTTCAAAGCTTAAAAGTATATATTTTTTAATCTATATGTATATATTAAAAACAGTCCATGCATCTCAGGCACTTTAGATTGAAGGAATAGTTCACGCCAAAAAATGAAAATTTGCTGAAAATCTCCTCACCCTCAGCCCATCCAAGATGTAGATGTTTTAGTTTTTTTTAGATTTGGAGAAATGTGTCATTGCATCACTTACTCAGCAGTGGATCCTATGCAGTGAATGGGTGCCATCAGAATGAGAGTCGATAAAAACAATTCACAAGTAATCCACAGTACATCAGCTAACATCTTGACATCTATTGGTGAGCAAGGGATTGAATGTTTAATTTCTCCAAATCTGTTCCAATGCACAGAAAAGCAATGAAAAAGAGCGCAGTGGAACACACAAGTGCATTCTAAAAGACCTGCCCTTTAAGATTTCTGTATAGTTGGGTGAGTATTACACTATAGTTACTCTGCTAGGACGTCTGCGTGAACTGATCTAATGAATCACATTCACACATTTAGAAGGGAATAGATTATTTTCTTCTCTGTATGTTTGGTCTTTGATTCACTGAAGCATGTGATGATGTTCCGCGCTGCACCGCTCCAGCTGTCTGCTTCCCCTTGCATTCAGTTCCAACGTCAGATGGAGGGATTGTTTCCACTGATCGTGGCACATGGATAAAATATGTCTGCACATATCACTCCTGACAGCACATAGATCAGAGAGAATGAGAGAAACAGACAGGTACGAAGAGTTTCCCGCTCTTTCTCTGAGGTTAATGGACACCTCATGAGACGTCTGTTGGTTTCGTGTGTGGCCGATATATAAACATGGACACAGTCAAACTAAGATAGTGTTTATGGTCCTTCTTCAGTGTGAATGATATATTTAGTGTGGTGTGAATGGAAACGGCTGTAAATGACAGACATATAATGTGTTCAGCTGTGGTAGAGATGAACCCGGGGCCCGTGAGAAAGCGTTCAGTTCATTTATGACACTAATTCAGCTGCTAGAGAGCGAACAGAGGAATCAAGACTTTGATCTGTTAACCACCAGATCCTCCTGTCCACCCCACACTCCAGTGGTTCAAGTCTTACCTCTCAGGTAGGATCCATCAAGGTGTCTTGGAGGGCTGAGGTTTCTAATTCACAACTTCTTGCTATTGGGATTCCTCAGGGCTCAGTGCTTGGACCACTTCTCTTCTTCATCTACATGTCGTCATTAAGATCTTTCATTTAGAAATATGGCTTTTTTCCTATCACTGCTATGCTGATGACACTCAACTCTACTTCTCAATTTAATCAGATGGTCAAACGCTACCATAGATAGATAGATAATCCAAACTATTATATTATTTTATATTCGTTTTGGTATAATTATAAAATAAAATAAAATCCTGCATAGCACTTATATACTGTTGCTCTCTTATTGCTCTGATTGCTTCTATTGTTCTCCTCTTTTGTACAATCTGAATTTAGGAAATGTTGGAAGGTTTTTTTTATTTATTTTTTATAAAATTAAAACTAAAAGGCTTTCAAATCATATGAGCCAATATTTTATACACAAAATAACAGATAACATGTAAAATGTTTAAACTGATAAATTTTACATTTTTATGCAAAAAAGAGCTCATTTGAAATGTAAAAACCTGCTACATGTCTCAAAATAGTTGGGCATGTTTACCATGGTGTAGCATCTCCTCTTCTTTTCAAAACAGTTTGAAGACATCTGAGCATTGAGATTATATTTCTGGAGATATTTCTGGAGATTTGGTGTTGAAATTTGGTCCCATTCTTGCCTAATATAGGTTTGCAGCTGCTGAAGAGTTTGTGGTCGTCTTTGATGTATTTTCAACTATAGGTGAAAGATCTGGACTGCAGGCAGGTCAATTTAGCACGGACTCTTCTACTGTGAAGCCATGCTGTTGTAATAGCACCTACAGAATAGTGCCTTCCAAAACATGCAAGCTGCCCATACCGTGTGCACTTATGCACCCCATACCATTATGCTGTTTAAAAGATGCTGGCTTTTAAACTGAACTCTTATAACACGCTGGAAGGTCTCCCTCCTCTTTAGCCCAAAGGACATGGCGTCCATGATTTCCAACAAGAATATCAAAATTGGACTCGTCTGACCATAGAACACTTTTCTACTTTGAAACAGTCCATTTTAAATGAGCTTTGGCCCACAGGACACAACGGCGCTTCTGGACCATGTTAATATATGTCAATGACAGAATCATGTTGATGAGTGATGCAGTGTCGTCTGAGGGCCCGGAGTACATGGGCATCCAACAAAGGTCCCTTACGCACAGAAATTTCTCCAGTTTTCTGAATCTTTTGACCATGCTATGCTCTGTAGATGATTAGATTTGCAAAGCCTTTGCAATTTGACGTTGAGGAACATTGTTTTTCAAGTAATCCACAATCTTTTTACGCACTCTTTCACATATTTTACCTCTGCCCATCTTTACTTCTGGGAGACTCTGCCTCTCTAAGACATCCCTTTTATATTACAGACCATTAACTTAATTAGTTGCAAGATATCCCAGCTGAATCTTTTCTAAGTGTATTGTTTTTCATTTAATTCAAATAATAAAAAAACTCATCCCAACATTTCCAGAATTTGGGTTGTGGGTTGCTTTGGATAAAAGTGTCTACTAAATGCCTAAATGTAAATGTAAATTATCCAGTTCACAAACCTGTCTGAATGATTGCATTTATACCTGTTTCTTCCCTCACACTTTTCTTTCTTAATTAATTAAATGCACAAGTGTTCTCATTAAAAACCAAAACATCAAAACTGCCACAAAGTGGAAAAATATACTGACATCAGATTGTATTATTATTATTGTTATTATTAGTAGTAATATTAGTAGTAGTAGTAGTATTTATTTGTGTATATATTATTATTGCACAATATAATATTAGTGTATCATGGTAGTTCTAGCTATAATAGTAATATTTTATTTAAAATAGTATAGTTGTGTGTAATTATGTACTTGAGGTTAAGCAAAAAAATCCAATTACTTTTACAAAAAAAGTAAAAACTTAACAACTCAACCTGTACATTTTACATTTTAAAAATGGAAAATGAAAATGTATATAAAAAATAGTGTTTAATTAGTATTACGATATATTTAACATACAGTATACTGTCAGTCACCATGATAAAGGCCACGCAAAGAATACAAATGTATCTTAAAGGGATAGTTAATCCAAAAATTCTGTCATTAATCATGTCGTTCCAAACCCGTAAGGCCTTCGTTCATCTTCGGAACACAAATTAAGATGCTTTGGATTTAATCCGAGAGCTTTCTGATCCTCCCATATACAGCAAGGGTCCTTACACATTCAAGGCCCAGAAAGGTATCAAAATATCGTCAAAGTAGTCCATGTGACATCAGTGGTTCAATCGGAATGTTATGAAGCAACGAGAATACTTTTTGGGGACGAAAACCCACAAAAAAACCCATAAAAAAACATACTTCTTGTGGTGAAGCTACCGATCCATCATTCAGGAATAACTTTTTAGCAAAACTTGCTTTGTACTGACCCTCGTTTACAAAGCAGTCTTTGGTAAAATGATTCGTGCAAACAAAACGCACTTAGGTAGATTGGGGGTGCGTCCCTTCAAAACAAATTGTCATCTATGTCTTCAGCGGCTCAGATGTCGGGAGTAAATGAAGATGTTCATTCAGTTGAAACAATGGCGGACTGATGGTAGCTCACTCAGGGCGGGTCTGTGCTAAAACTTCAGTGTCAATCAACAATCGTGGGAGGGGCCTGTGTGACTCACACAGCCATTAATCTGTGAACGTTTTCATCTGAGAAAGAACTTATGATTTGTGGGGATAAAAAAAACAAAACACTGGGTGGATTTTTATCATCATAGGGTGGTTGTGGTCTGTCAACACACATTTATGTTCAAACAATATGTAAAAGTGAATTTTGCATCTGATTTTCCACTTTAATGTACAAAACTGATAAAAAAATGAATACAAATCAAATTAAACACCATCAAATGTGAGCTGGCAGACAGAGAACTCTTTTTTTCTGTATAAATTAAAGGATTGCTTCAACATAAATGTAACGGTGTTGCATTGTAAAATGACAAGGAATGCCCCATTAGAACTTATTTTTGCACCATAGTGATGGCGGTCAATTCGTTTTATTTACGTTTTATTAAGTTTTTACAGTCATTCAATGCTAAAATGATAATATAAGGAAACAAATAAACAAACAGTAGTGAATAAACATGTTTTGTGCAAGATTAGATGTAATTTTCTGTTTTACATTGTTTCCATGCAATCTTTTACGTGAAAAAAGACACAAACGCATTAGGAGGCTTCAATCAGCAAAGTTCATTAACCTTTATGGACGGCCGCTTGAGTCGCTGACTCGCTGCCAGATCAAGATAACTTACTAATGATGAACATTTAGATGCTACATGCTAATGGCTGAGGAAGGATAACCTTCTGTTGATCTGGTACCTCTGAGAAGATGAGAGGCTAATAATGATAGAGAAAGAGATATTGAAAGAAAAGGATTGAAAACGAACAAAGATGAGTTCGATTAGCAGCTGGATGGGAAACCGGTTTCATCCTGCATCTCACTAAGAACAGAATACATGCGCAATGCTATAGTAATGCATGGCTTTATGGGATAATTTACTGTGGTGTTTGGAAAACATGACATTCACTCCAAAAATATATTTTCTAGCTTAGTATTTTTGTTTCAAGTATAAATATCTAAACATTCTTGAATCAAGATGCATTTATTTTGCAAGCAATATGACTGAAAATATTGTCATGTTTTCAAGATTTTTTATTTTATTTTATTGTTTTTGCTTAAAACAAGCAAAAATATCTGCCAATGTGTCAAGAAAAAAATATATCGTGTGGCCTTCATTATTTGTCTTACCCATTGCTTATTTTAACCAAAAATTAACAAAATTTAGATTTCTTTGTGTGAAGAAAACAAGACAATAATAATAAGTAATATATATAAATATATATATTGTTGTTGTTTTTTGCAGTGATGAATATGATCAGTCAAAGTGATCAGAAAAAAGGGACAACAGCGTGGGACCAATCATATTCAAGTATCCCAGTGCACTGTGTAATAATCACTGACTGTACTGTAACAGAGTGAAATGTCTGTCACAGTTTTCCCATAGCCTTAGAGGAATGCAATTAAGAATTATAGGTGTTAATACTACGAGGCACAAGAGGGCGCTTGTTAGACACACCTGGACTGTATAAAAGGTGAGCAGTTGTATGAAGAAGTAGTTCAGTTTGGGTAGAAGGAAGGCATGTTTCTTTAGAGCTACCTTGAACTGTTAGGTTGAAAAGTCCTAGTTGGGAAACCTTTGGTTTTAAGCTCAACATGTGAGTATATTTGAATATTGTCGTTTTTCTTTTGTTTACAATATGAGAGGAATGCTTATGCTTGTTTTTGGTTTTAAATTCAACAGAAGGACTTTTTCCTTTTCCCTCTAATTTCATTAAATTATGTCTGATTGGGACTGTTTAAATTGAGTACTGTTTGGGGTGGAACAACTTTTGATTCGGTTTCTTTGTGGAGACTCATTCATCAAAAGTTATCAGTCGGAATGATCAACTGTAAAGCGGAGTACTGTATTTTCAACGCACTCAATGTTTTTCTTTGGAAAGAAGAACTCATTTTTGCCACAGGATGGATCATCGTTTCTCAGATCTTTAAGTCGATTTCTTTGGTATAAAATCAAAGACTAGGTTTCGAGATTTGTTGTTTATTTTCTTTTTTCTATAGAATTAATTTGACACTTGAACATATTTGTCATGGGGTGAAAAAATGTAACAAAAAGAAATACTGGTTGATGAAGTTCATATAATGCTTTGTTTGATCTTAGTGAAAAACCCTCAATTGTGGCTATTCTAAAAACAAAAATAAAGAAAGAAAAGTTACAAAATGGCACCCAAACAGGGACAATGACTAAATTAGACTTGAACCTAGAGGGTGTTTCACTAGATGATTTTAACAAGGTTCAAATAAAGGAACTAACAGCAAAAGTAAATTTAAAAAAAAGTTTAATCTGAGAAATAAATCAAATCAAACAATCTGAACTGGATAGGGATGAGGTCACACCCATCGCGGATTTCTCCGGTGATGCATTTATTCAGATAAGAGATCCGATGAGTGAAATGATTGACACTTTTAGTGGACTTTATATCGACTCAGAAGAAGAAAAAGAGAAATCGGCAGTACAAGTGCTGTTTCCAGGCCAACCTGGCGATCCAGATGATTTCACTCCACTTCCTCCACCACCACCACCACCGTTAGATTTTGATGAGGAGCAGGTGTATTCAAATGGAATGGCAACAACACAACGTTTGACTAACATTGAAGAGCACCTCAGCGACATTGAGCATCGGGTGAGTGATTTTGTGATTCAAGATACAGTAATGGATATGATGAAACAACTTGAAGATAAAATTACCTACCGAATGCAAAGGGAATTTGATCGAATTAAAGTGCAAATGGACAGTAGATTGACTGATTTAGGTCAGAGCATGGTTGATTGTCTGAAAAGGAGAGATAAACAAATAGATCAAAGGATTCAAGCTCTTAACCTACTTTCATCTACTCCCATGTCTGCAAAAACGGTCAGCCATCATAAAACTGCACAAACAGAAATTAAACAATTTCAAGATACACATTCTAGTCAACAATACCTATCTTTGCCTACCATGCCAGCAACATATCATTCACCGGTTAAGTTGGAGTTCCCCAGTTTCACCAACGCAAATTTGGATGATCCAGTTGTTTTTGTTGAGAGAGTTGAAGAGTATTTTAATCTTAGGCCTTTGTCTGACAAAGAATTAATGGCATCACTTTCTGTGGCATTGAAAGGGACTGCGAAGGACTGGTGGAGGGCAGAGCGGAAGAACATAGATGCATGGAAAACCTTTTAAGGAGAAGTTTTTGTTTGCATTTTTAAATGAGGATTTCAAAGAAGTAGCTGCACAGAGACTGGTAAATAGAAGACAGCAAAATAAAGAAAGTATTCGGGATTTTGCATATCATTACAGAGCCCTTTGTATGAGAAACAAACCTGACATGACGGAAGAAGAGATTGTTCATGCAATTCTCAGAAACTGCAACCCAAGATTAGCTAGTTTGCTGAGAAGCTCTGCTAAAAATGTGGATGAATTGGTTTGTTTGGGAACACAGATAGAAAAGGATTGGATGGGAGCTAAACATCACTGGAGTTTAGTTAACACTGAAGAGCAAAACAGGAAATCACCTGCGGTGTCAAAAAGAACTCAAGAGAATCAACTAATGCTGATGGACCACCCCAATGTTGAAAAAGGGTACCAAAATCTTCAGCTGCCTGTGACCATCAAGCACACTAGTATCAACGCCATTATTGATACTGGTAGTACTTTTTCACTCGTCCAGTATAAGATCTGGAAAAAACTGAACAAAAAAGGAGATGATCAGTTTACTACAAGTAAACAGAGCTTTATTTTAGCAAATGGACAATCGCAAAAAGCTATCGGTAAGGTGAGATGGATGTGTGAGATCAAAGAAGAAAAATTTTAAGTGGAATTTTTTGTGATGGAAGATAAGGATTTGGCAGTATCTGTAATCCTGGGTCTTGACTTTTTGCAAAAATCTAAAATGGTTTTGGATTTTAACACATTGCAATTTCATCTTCCTGATGTTGCACAAAATAAATGCACATTCCCTTTTTATTCACAAAATGGACCATCCAACAACCATTTTTACATGGCTGTCATGGATACAGATGAGCCTCCTATCATCAGTGAAGCAGACCATAACCTCATCGTTGAAGCTGCTATGCATGCTGAAACAACACCAGAAATACAAGCACGGCTTAAAGACCTGATGTTGGAATGGCCAACGGTATGCACACAAAACATAGGCCGAACCAACGTTATACGACACCAGATCATTACAACTGATCAGCAACCGGTAAGAAAAAAACCATACAAAGTCTCTGTTTTTAGAAATTATTTTATTGAAGGGCAAGTGAAAGAATTGCTTGAAAAGAAAATCATCCAGCCTTCTACTTCTCCGTGGGCATCACCGGTAGTAGTGGTAGACAAGAAGGATGGGAATATGAGACTATGTGTAGATTACAGAGGACTGAATGCAAAGACTTACCTGGATGCCTATCCTATGCCACAAATTACAGATATCCTGGAATCACTGAAAGGAGCCAAGGTTTTCAGTACTTTAGACCTAAAAAGTGGGTACTGGCAAATGGAGATGGAACAGTCCAGTGTTGAAAAGACAGCGTTTTGGACAGCTTCAGGGTTATATGAGTTTTTATGTCTACCCTTCGGCCTTAAAAACTCAGCAGCATCTTTTCAAAGGCTTATGGAACACGTGTTAAGAGAGCACAAAAATAAATTCTGCATGGTCTACATTGATGATATTGTGGTGTACTCTCCTTCTATTTCAACCCACATTCTACATCTACAGAAAGTGTTTGCCTGTCTTCAAAAAGCTGGTTTGTCTCTTAATATGAAGAAATGCAATTTCATCAAGACATCACTGACATTTCTAGGGCACATCATCTCTGCAGATGGAGTCAAGACGGATCCGGAGAAGATATCGGCTGTCCAATCATTTCCAGTACCTACATCAGTCAAGGAGGTCCAAAGATTTCTGGGTCTTTCAGGCTGGTATCACAGGTTTATTAAGAATTTTTCAGAAAAAGCTGCTCCACTTCACGCTCTAAAGAAAAAAGGTGCAAAATGGATCTGGTCTGAAGAGTGCCAAAGAGCCTTTGAGACGATCAAAGAAGATCTCATCAGTGCTCCGGTCTTAATCTCACCTGATTTTAACCGTGCTTTTAAAGTCCAGACAGATGCCAGTGAGTATGGTTTAGGGGCAGTGTTAACTCAAGAAGAAGGACAAGAACGAGTGGTGGCATATGCATCTCGGCTTTTGAGGGGAGCAGAGAAAGCATACTCTACCTCAGAAAAAGAGTGTTTAGCAGTCGTATGGGCTGTGGAAAGATGGCAACATTACCTGGAGGGCAAGCTTTTTGAGGTAGGTAACAGATCATGCTGCATTGGTCTGGGCATTCCAACATCCAAAGCCATCCTCGAGGTTAGTAAGGTGGACCATACGGCTCCAGGGGTTTCATTTTATTGTACGTTACCGTAAGGGACCGTGTAATGTGGTAACTGATGCCCTGTCGAGACAATACCACACAGAACCCAGCTTTCTCTTTTTAAATACAGCCCCAGATAAATTTTCCTCTGATTACACTCTACCAGTTGAGCTTGAACAAATCAGCAAAGCTCAAAATGAGGACAAGGAGATTCAGGATTTGATATCCAAAAACCAGCAGAGAAAAAGTGACGATGCAATGCGTTCACTACGTTTGCAAGAATGGAGTTGTTTTTAGGAGTGTTCCTGAAGGAAAGAAAGGACAAAAACTGCAAATAGTGATTCCTGCTGTTTTTAGAAAGACATTTTTATCTTATGCTCATGACAATCCATTGAGTGGCCATTTAGGAAGTTTTAAGACACTAATGCGACTGCTTGATTTTGTGTATTGGCCCAGCATAAGAACTGATGTCTGGCAGTACTGCAAGGTATGCACTGTATGTCAACAATACAAACCACCCACCACTAAGACTGCAGGTATGCTGCAGAGTATACCAATAGTGGAGCCTGGTTACATGATGGGGATCGACATAATGGGTCCTTTCCCTAGAAGTTCCAAGCAACACGAGTATTTGTTAGTAATAGTGGTATTTCTCAAAATGGGTGGAGTTGTTTCCACTAAGAGCCGCAAAAGCTCCTACCATTGCTCGAATTCTCATTGAAGAAATCTTCACTCGTTGGGGAACACCCACTTACCTTGTGTCAGACCGTGGAAGGCAGTTCACGTCAAATCTCATGACCACAATCTGCAAACAATGGAAAGTCATTCAAAAGTTAACCACAGCTTATCACCCTCAAACTAACTTAACAGAACGAATTAATAGAAATCTCAAAACAATGCTGGCTTCCTATGTACAAGAAAACCACAGAAGTTGGGATCAATGGATCCCTGAATTTCGTTTTGCCCTGAATTTGGCATGGCAAGAAAGCACTGGATACACACCAGCTGAAATCGCTCTCGGAAGGAAATTGAAAGGACCATTAGAACGTGCATTCCAACTGATCCAGACCACCCGAGTTACAGTACATTGGAACGGTACTCTCAGCTAATCGACTTGGTTAAAGCTAACGTAGAGAAAGCACAACAATACCAAATACGGTATTAAACCAGCGCAGAAGGAACCAAGAGTTCTGTGAAGGAGATGTGGTATGGGTGCGATCTCATCCATTATCCAAGGCCGATGATGCTTTCATGGCCAAATTGTCACCTAGATGGAAAGGGCCTGCAAAGGTAGTAAAAAAGATAGGACCTGTGAACTACCGTGTTTATTTTATTTCTGATCCTACGGTCATTGATTCATATCATGTGCAGAACTTGAAAATTTGCCATGGAAGTGACAAATTTTTAAACACGGGAGGGGGTATGTAACAGAGTGAAATGTCTGTCACAGTTTTCCCATAGCCTTAGAGGAATGCAATTAAGAATTCTAGGTGTTAAAACTACGAGGCACAAGAGGGCGCTTGTTAGACACACCTGGACTGTATAAAAGGTGAGCAGTTATATGAAGAAGTAGTTCAGTTTGGGTAGAAGGAAGGCATGTTTCTTTAGAGCTACCTTGAACTGTTAGGTTGAAAAGTCCTAGTTGGGAAACCTTTGGTTTTGAGCTCAACATGTGAGTATATTTGAATATTGTCGTTTTTCTTTTGTTTACAATATGAGAGGAATGCTTATGCTTGTTTTTGGTTTTAAATTCAACAGAAGGACTTTTTCCTTTTCCCTCTAATTTCATTAAATTATGTCTGATTGGGACTGTTTAAATTGAGTACTGTTTGGGGTGGAACAACTTTTGATTCGGTTTCTTTGTGGAGACTCATTCATCAAAAGTTATCAGTCGGAGTGATCAACTGTAAAGCGGAGTACTGTATTTTCAACGCACTCAATGTTTTTCTTTGGAAAGAAGAACTAATTTTTGCCACAGGATGGATCATCGTTTCTCAGATCTTTAAGTCGATTTCTTTGGTATAAAATCAAAGACTAGGTTTCGAGATTTGTTGTTTATTTTCTTTTTTCTATAGAATTAATTTGACACTTGAACATATTTGTCATGGGGTGAAAAAATGTAACAAAAAGAAATACTGGTTGATGAAGTTCATATAATGCTTTGTTTGATCTTAGTGAAAAACCCTCAATTGTGGCTATTCTAAAAACCAAAATAAAGAAAGAAAAGTTACAGTACATTATCCCTTACATACCTATAAGAAAACCATTTTAACGGTTTGTTACCAAATAACGAGTGTTTTTATATGTCAATATGTAAACCAAACCGTGAGACATTGGAACGCTTGCACCGTTACTCTGCAGATATACAGATGATCCAGTTAATCCAAATGGATGATCAAACTTACCTTCCTAGTGACTTATGGAAACTCAAGCCCTACAGTCTGTCCTCTGATTTATGCAATGACTTTCCCATTTAATATCTTACCGCTGCTACTGTTACGACTGAAGATTTCATATATTATGACCAGTTTTTATGGAACGTAATTGGTATTGCACAGTAATTTCTCTCATAATTGCTTGCAATATAGAGTTATTACTATTATTAAGTGAAACTATTATAATAACACAAACTAGAAGTGAAATAATTGTTTTAATCTAAACACATTAAAAAAGTCACTAAACGGAGTCTATGCATCTAAATGACTGCGTTGGGCAGTTTGGGGTCTTTAACCCTATGAGTATAATTTAACGCACATGTTTCTAAGGCTCTGAATGATCAATGTTTTTTTTTTATGACTACTGTTTGATGTGTCAGGCTTTACAGGGTTCATTTGGGTGAAATCCCATGTTGCACAAGACAAAAACCAAATGGAAACTCTAAGCTGAAATGCAAAGCAGAAGTATTAATAAGCTTAAGAGAAGCATGAGAATTGTATATGGAAGTTAGCTTAGCGGCCAGATCTTTGAAGAGTTCATTCCTCACAAAGGCGAATCCAAACCGAGCGGATCTGAACCCATGTGATGTTTTCTAAGGGAGTCTTCAGGGAGTCTGTGGGCAGCCACGAGATACGTCTGACCTGTAGACCACAAACCAGAAAGTACACAGCAATCTTCTCCAGCTAACTGAAATGGGACAGACTCGGCCTACAGTCTTTCACGAGCAGCAGGGTTTCCCACATTCGCTGTTGACGTTACATGAGCCGTGTTAGCGTAAGAGATCTAGCTTTGAAGTCTCCACGCCAGCTGGCAGAAGATGCTGTTGGTCTGTGGAAACTAGCAGAAAATTGCCTGCTGAGAGACTGAAAGTTCACGGAGGAAACATTATGTTAGCATTAACCAATGTTTCAGACTGGTTTCTCTCTGATACGGAGAGCAGATCATTGTAGAAAGACTACAACCGTCCATTGATTCATGTGAGTGTCATTGGTGTTTTTCACAGACAAATTTCACCAGTGCTGATCAATAAGTCCATCGCAGAATCTTGAAAAATGATCGTTGTCACAGTATAATATCAGAAAAAACATCAATATCCCACTGTTATTTATGAGTCCACCGGCGATTATTCATCAGTATGGTCTTCTGTAAATCAGCTTCCGCTGGCTTGGATGAACGTTTTATTATTTACATCATGGAGACATTTTATGTAATATAATGTCGTCATAAATTTAGTTCTCAATAGATATGTGGCAATTGCTATTTTGCCCAGATATTAGAATAAACTAGTGGCGTTATTATTATTATTAACAAAACAATTCATCAACTCTTTCATTTTTAAACAGTCAATTTGCCAAAAATACAATTTGTTATATTTTAAATGTATTACATTTTCAAAGACTAACTAAATTCTTAGTAAATTAATAAATGCTTAAGCCGAATGGCATCAGTAGTATAGCAAATATATAGTCGAGTCATTACCGTTGTGCACCTAACACTACATTAGCAGGATGTTTTGCAGCCATTATATTCATTTTCCAGTTGTAAAGTAGCGTCTGATGCCTCACGTTTCAGGATGCAGATATATATGTGTGTGTGATACACCATATACATTCTTTACTGTCTTGAGTTTGTTTTGTGGAGAGTGTTTAATTGCCTGACGAGCTCAGGAACTGACGAGTCTTTCAGCATCAGAGGAGCATGTGTCTGCCGTATGATAAATCAACAGGAGCTACCCGCCTCCTCTCTCACTCCTCGTCTCTTGGGAGGAGCCGTAATCCTCTTAAAACACTCTTAAGCAGCCATTTGTCATCCGCTGTGTTACTGGCTCGTCCCAGGGCCCTTGCCTCGTTTACTGCAGTGCTGCTCGTTCAGTGAAGAAGCCTGTCATCTTTCTACATTTACATCTGTGACACCAAGCTCCAGACTGCAGCTCATGTCTGTCACTAGTGTGATGAACTGCACCGCTTTCTGTATTTCAGGATTGTTTTCCAGTGAAGTGTGTTGACATGCTTGTAATACATATATTGCATTTTTGCCTATTATGGTATTTTTGAAGGAGATTTTATGTACAATGAAATTTGAAAGCATCATGTGCTTGTGTTAAACACAGACCTTGTTTCAAACATTTAAACCATTCACACACATACACAAATTGGTTAAAACGCTTGTTTCTGGGTTTTGGCCTACGCCACGCATCATCCCTGCAGTAAATGATGCCAGAGGTTTATTTTACTAAGATATTCCTTTAAATGTGCGCAGATCTTCCATCTCACTACATGTGGTTTGCCTAAGGTGCTGCTCCTCCAGAATTTTCTCCCCTAATCATGCCACATTTCGTACATGAGATTCATATTGACCTGTCAGGAACACAGATCGGCCATATCTGCGTCTGTGATGGCAAACTCCAGGCCCGTTCTCTGCGGTGTGTATCTGCAGTCAGTCTGGTTTGCGTCTTAAATGAATCAGCCGAATACTGTTAACCGAAGGCGCTCCAGAGTCTGACAGAAACCCACAGCGTCTCGACGGCACGACAGGCCACCGGCGCTTGTGCTAATGACCGTTCTCTGACTGAATGCAAGCGCACAATGGGAGAATAAACAATGGGAGCCCAGGGGCACGTGAGCGTTTCTTTGATGGTACAGTGGAGTTGATTGGAACGCTCTCGCAGGCTTTTGCCAGATTTCAATAGTGTCAACAATGCAGCTCTCGGGCAACACAAACAGGCAGCGCTGCAGATAAGATGCGGTAATCAGAGCAGCACAGCCAGCGTGTAACGCGATTTAACTCAATTTATATGTAAATGAAATATTTTGATTATAATGAGCTTACTGTGTCAAGTTGTATGGAAAGGAGTTTGTTTGTCTTCTTGTGCAAGAAGCAGGAGCAAATTCATTGCCTGAATCTCTCGCTATCTCTCTCCTTTACAGACCGGCTTCCCAAACTTGGCTGGGCGCAAATAAACGGGAGCCGAATGCAGTAAAATTGCCTGGAACGGAGGGCGGAAACACACTGATATTGCTCGGCTTGCGTGTTTTTAATTGACTTGCGGCGAGATCTCAGTGTCTTCCGTTCACTGCCACACACGCCGTCATTAGCGCAGGAGCTGTCAGATTAGTTTGAAGCGCAGAAATAATTTGGTTTTACTTTTCTCGGTCTTGACGTTCACACATGAGCAGAAACGCTCGTGGCGGGATAATAAACAGAGCCTTAACTGTTTCAATAATGAAGTAATTTTTAGTGTATTTTTCAATAAATGCTGCTTAACCCGAACATGTGAAGACGTCAAATTCAGGAGGTTATGCTAAACATTACGCTGGCCTAATTTATTTCCCAGTCCTAGTTTTTTTTTTTGCTCACAAAAACTTGGGTAGAAATACAGTCATTTGATTTGTGTGTGGTTTTTTAACAAAAAATATGTATAAATATGCCAAAATGGGCAACAGATGTCACTCAGTAAAGACTAGCTAGTTTGGTCAGAAACACAAGCTTTCTGTATTTATTTATTTATTTTTGTGTCATAAAGGAATAGTTTATCTTAAAAGAATAATTGACCCCCCCCCCCCCCCCCCCAAAAAAATAAGAAAAAAGAAAGGAAAGAAAGAGAATTTTGAACTAAAATACGAGTCCATAATCCGTATCAATACTTCCTCCAGTGAAAAATCTCTTATCTCTCACATCAAAATCCAGCTGCATATTTGTTTAGAGCTGTTTCGTCTTGTAAACGCTGCTTGATCTGAGCAGGTTTCTCTTCTGATTCAGACCCGAACACTTTTTCACTGGAGGAAGTGTTATTATGGATTATGGACTCATATTTGAGTTAAACATGTCTTAATATGCTGGATTTTTTTCAGCTTTTGTCTTCTCCAGATGTTAACTGATGGACTGGAGTGCTGTGGATTATTGTGATGTTTTTATCAGACTCTCATTCTGACGGCAACCATTCACTGCAGAGCATCCATTGCTGAGACACTGATGCAGTGACACATTTCTCCAAATCTGATGAAGAAACACACTCATCTTAATGTTGGACGGACTAAGGGTGAACACATGTTCAGCTAATTTATCTTAAAGAAACTATTCCTTTAAAAGATTCAGATACTGAAAAATAATTTTCACTGACATGAAGCAACTGTGAGCGGTGACTTTTTTAAATGGGTATTGTGCCAAAAGCGCAACACTGTGGCAGGTGTCAATTTAAAAGTATGCACATTTCCTACATTATTTGTAAATTAAGTTAATCTCCAATCCTTCTTCTATTGTTTCAGGATTTTCCAGGGTTATTCAAATGCTAAAAACAGCTGCTTTCCCAAGTAAAACTGCCAAATAACATTTACACGGAGTTACGTTATGAGATGTAATATTCAAAGGGTGGGGAGATGGGGGATTCCCCCTGTCTATGTCTCTACATCGACTGAATGTTTAATATTGTTTTTTATTTATCATTATTATTATTTTTTATTCCCAGTGATTGGGAGTTAAAACACTCCCAACCAACTGATACTACTTCAATAATAGGCCTTGCAAAACACACACACACACACAATATATATATATATTTAAAATATTGCCAAGTAACATTTCAAGCAGCAATAATTTCAGAGAAAGACTTCACAAGCGTCACAAGAAGCACACGGAAAACAAAGGTATTGTTTCCTCTTTTTTCCTGATGTTTGTTATTTAAAATGTATTTAAATTTTTCTAACCTTTGTTTTTTTACAATAGTATAGCTATATCTTCAACATATGACCAGACACGTTTTCAGTGGGCTTTCAAAATTTGCTTTGTTTGAGAAAGCATGCAAATATACAGTTATGATGTCATGGTGTGGTGCAGGAGAAGGCATGAATATGAAGAGAATGACAATAAACAGTCTTTAATAATCCACATAAGAGTAATCCATAACAGGTAGACTGGGTACACACACACAGATAATGTAGACGAGACCAGACAAAGAAGCACTGAACTGAATACAACTTAAATGGATGGCGCCGGCAGGGATCCAGAAGACAGAGGTGGAGCCGGAGGGAAGGAGGAGTCTGACAGAGCCGGAGGGATGGAGGGATGAGGCGTAGCCGGAGGATCGGAGTCTCGAGGTGGTAGATGGTCGATGGCAGACCAAGGTGGAGCTGGTGGACTGACAGGCCAGGGCGGAGAGGAGGGAGCTAGGAGCCATGGTGGAGCCGCTGGGTCGATGGGCCGAGGCGGATTCTGGGACTCAGGCTGGAGGTGGAGATGAGGGATACTCCAGCCACGACACAGATGGAGACTGGCAGACCCGCAGAGATCCCACCACACAAATGGAGGGCTGAGGGTGAGCAGAGGGGCTGCCAGGAGACAGCGGTGGCGGAGCTGAGGCTGGGATGACAGGAAGAGGCAGGGGAGGGAGGGAGGGAGGCCGCCTACACACACCACATAGCAACTCCCAACACTGGGATTGCTGCAGACAGGGGAACGATATCCGTGGTCTTTTTTGGACCAGCAGACAGTTCAGGATGGGCTGACAGTTCAGGGCAGACATATAGTTCAGGGCAGGCAGACAGTTCATTCACGGCCTCCATGGTCAAATCAGGCCAAGAAGATGATGACTGGGTAACTCAGAAAAAAGTCAATTAAATCTCCTGAGTCTTGCCTCAGCTCACCCTCAGCAGTGATGCAGTGGGTGGGGCTTTCTTTCAAGCCCTAGCGCGCCCTTGCATAATCCACCGTCGTGTGCTCAGTTGCCAATTCTTGCACCTGGTCTGACGTCACAGGCTCGGGCTCCGGGGCAATCCTCGGCTCTGTCGCTCTCTCAGGCAATGGCTCATCAGTCGCGGCGGGGCTCTGGCTCTCTGTCAGCAGTGGGCTCAGGCTTTGGCTCCACGAAGGGGGGTGATGGTAGGCTGAACACTGGGTCCGGATTGGGGCTGGTGTCATCGACCTCGATATCTACGGTGAGCGGCGATTTAAAGGACACCAGCACCCACTCCCCAAAGGCGGCAAAGCTCTCCCGAGGACCCTCCCCGGACAACTGCTCTCATGTGGTGGTATTCAGTCCAGCATCATAGATTGAGCAAAGGCAGTTGCCCGGTAGTGCGTGTAGTTGGATAGAAACACAAAGTCTTCGGTGTGGTCCTCGAGAGAGCGGTCCCTCTGCTCCAGCAGGAGGATGAGGACAGCAGAATCGTTCATAATAAAAAGGAAAAACTTTCAAAACAGAAAAGAAAACATGAGGGGAAGATGTTGCTTTATTGTATATGGTACGGTATTCTGTCACGGTGCAGGAGAAATGCACGAATCAGAAGAGAATGATGATAAACAGTCTTTAATAATCCACATAAGGGTAATTTATAACAGATATGCTGGGTACACAGCCGTGAACTCATTCTCTCAGATGGCCTGGGTATGTGGCGCATTCACAGCTTATATGGACGGAACACCACTTAAATGAAGTGAAAACGGTCTACTCTTCCTATGGTAATATCATATATTTCATAGATTTCCAAACAAATCCAAAAATCCAAAATTGGATTTGGGTGTCCAGTGTTTTATAAAGTCATGGGACTCCATAGTGTCCCGTATTTGTAGACATTGCCATCCCTCTGCTGTGTCCTTTATGAAATGAATAAAATAAGTGACTGAATGAGTGTAACTAAAGCAGTATTGTGGTGCTCGGTTTTAATTGCTGCTTTGCAGGCACAGAATATCCGCATATGCATCATTGTGCTGCAAACTAATGGCGTGTGACGTTAGCGCTGAGTCAGCGCTTCACAGCATGTTATAATCACAATAGCAAGAGGACACGAGAGGGAAAGGCCTTTTGCCGAGCATGAAATGAAAATCGAGTTGTGAGAGCTGGTTGACATGCTCTTTTCATCCATTTCGGAAACAGGGAAAGCAGCACAGAGAAACTGAAAGCAGCGCGGCTGCCCCTCCATGGGAACTCGAACTGCATCCCCTAGGGGTCGCTACGGGGAACGCCTTCAGCGTGACTCGTGTCTGAAGATACATATGTAAAAACACCCCCTGTTGGCCGGCGACAGCCCATGACGTCACTACCGGCGTGCCACAATATAAGTGCCGCCGGGAGAATACATCATCAGCTTCTTCGTCTTCACTGACTGTTTTGTTTGAAGCGTGCATTCTGGTAAGAGTACAGTTTTCTCTCTATCATGGCGAGCACTAGCAAGGCGTTTAAGATTGTGTGTGGATCCGCGTTATTTGAAACCCGATGACACACACAATCTTTGCGTCTTTTGTTTGGGCAAGGAGCACGCACGCGATGTCCTTGAGGGGAAATCAGCGTGCACTGTGAGCTTTTTCTATGTAAAAGCTCCGCTCTCGTCCTGTCCCTCTTTTCAAGGAAAGAGGGGCAGCCGTCTGCTTCCCGCGATTCGGGACCCACCGCTGCCGAGGCACGGAGGCGAATGAAATTAGCAGTTGGATGTGGCCGATGAGTTAGAGAGGGACCGCCCTTTTCGCGCGAGTCGGCCGAGAACGAGAGTGAGCTGCTGGATTGTGACGATGCGATCTTTCTGACATCATCAGATTCAGCGGCTAGTGCTCTGCTCTGCATATGAACGAGTTTTTGGAAGTTATGGATCATAAAAATAAATCTTTCTGGCCATAAACCCCCAGCTCGAGTGAGCCTTCCTTTCTTCATAAAATCTCAATGTGGAGGTTGAGAAGGAGTGGAAAAAGCTATTTTTTCCCGTATTCATAGGTTTCAGCATACTAGTTATGCTGACACTGAGGGGATGAGTGAAAATGGCTATGAGGGGATGCCCCCTGTGCAAGAGATGATAACCAGCTTATCTCTCTGTGGCGGGACATCCTCTCTCAAGGCTCCCTCCTGGCAATCTAAGCCCCTGAATCTCGCTTAAATGGCAGGGCATATGCAGCGGCAGGTCAGACCGTCGCTTCGTTAGCACACTAAGGCGTACCAGACTGACCTGCTGAAAGACCTGGATAAGGTTCTATAAAATCCAGATCTGAGCCCGAACAACCAGGGGTCCTAGCCCATCTCGGTCTGAGGGTCAGAGATGGGCTCAGAAGGCTAGTCTCGCGACTCATGCCCCTCCCCCTCCTGCGGCTAGGGTGAGAGAGAGACGCGGGTCAGAGAGAGGCAAGCCCTCTCATTCCTCTCTAATTCCCCTGTAACCACCGTAAACTCCACCTGACCGAGGTTAGGTGGAAATTTCCTGCTAAGCCAAGGCAAAAAAAAAAGAAAAAAAGGTGAGTTCCCTCTCATTCTGAGGAATGAGTTCTCCGCTCTCTAGAGCTCGTTGTCGGTAGAGCTAGCAGTGCTCCCCTAACCTAGAGGGTTACCTATGAGCATGCCGCTCCCTTCTGAGCGCTGAAGGATGAGTCCTCCGCTCCCCAGAGCTCGCTGTTGGTAGAGCTAGCATTGCTCCCCTCACCTAGAGGGTCACCTATGAGCATGCCGCTCCCTTCTGAGCGTTTGAGTTCCCTCTCATTCTGAGGAATGAGTTCTCCGCTCTCCAGAGCTCGCTGTCGGTAGAGCCAGCATTACTCCCCTCACCTTAAGAGGGTTACCTGTGAGTATGCCGCTCCCTTTCGGAGTGTCTGAATGTCCCCTCATTCTGAGGAATGAGTTTTCCGCTCCCCAGAGCTCGTTGTTGGTAGAGCCAGCATTGCTCCCCTCACTTAGAGGGTCACCCATGAGCATGCCGCTCCCTTCTGAGCGTCGGAGTTCCCTCTCATTCTGATGAATGAGTTCCTCCGCTCTCCAGAGCTCGCTGTCGGTAGAGCTAGCATTGCTCCCCTCACCTAAAGGATCACCTATGAGCTTGCCGCTCCCTTCTGAGCGGCGGAGTTCCCTCTCATTCTGAGGAATGAGTTCCCCGCTCTCCAGAGCTTGTTGTTGGTAGAGCCAACATTGCTCCCCTCACCTAGAGGGTCACCTTTGAGCATGCCGCTCCCTCCTGAGCGTCTGAGTTCCTTCTCATTCTGAGGAACGAGTTCTCCGCTCTCCAGAGCTCATAGGTAGAGCTAGCGTTGCTCCCCTCACTAGAGGGTCACCTATGAGCATGCCGCTCCCTGCTGAGCGTCTGAGTTCCCTCTCATTCTGAGGAATGAGTTCTCCGCTCCCCAGAGCTCTGTGATAGGTTGCTCTCCTGGTTGGTCGAGCTAGCATTGCTCCCCTCATCATAGAGGGTCACCTATGAGCATGCCGCTCCCTTCGGGGCGTCTGAGTTCCCTCTCACTCTGAGGAGTGAGTTCTCCGCTCTAGAGCTCCTCATTGGTAGCTGAGTTCCTCTCATTCTGAGGAATGAGTTCTCTGCTCTCCAGAGCTCGCCGTCGGTAGAGCTAGCACTGCTCCCCTCAACCAGAGGGTCACCTATGAGCATGCCGCTCCCTTCTGAGCATCCGAGTTTCTCCGCCCCCCAGAGCTCTGTGATAGGTCGCTCGCCTTGTTGGTCGAGACAGCATTGCTCCCCTCACCATAGAGGGTCATCTATGAGCTTGCCGCTCCCTTCTGAGCGTCTGAGTTCCCTCTCACTCCGAGGAATGAGTAGTTCTCCGCTCCAGGGCATAGAACGTTCTTCTAATAAGTGCACACGCGAGACTTTGGGCACTTTCTAAAATCCACTCAGTGGTAAGTCCGCACATCAAAGATTCTGCGTTCTTTCTAAAAATCCCGTAAGGGTAGGGTTACGCACTCAGCTTCGTGCCCTTTTATGAGTCGGTCAAAGCCCCGGCTTGTGCCTTGGGCCCTGCTCCCTTGTCCCATATATGTTGGGTCCAAAAAAAAAGAAAAAAAAGAAAGGGGTGTACGCTACCAAGAGGTCTGTTGAGACAGTTCCCGCAGTAAACTTGTGCAGAGCAAGTGGTAACCCCTGAGTGATCGGCCAGGACCTAGTGACCAGGTGCCTGGCCATATCCCCTTAAAGGAATCTTTTTCTGATTCCAAGACTTTGAGCTCTACCCTAGGCCCGGTAATCCCGGCACCTAGCAGGTAAGTACTAGGGTATGCAGCTCGGGCCTTTGGCCGAAGGGGATAATATCACTGACAGCCATCAGCCGTCCCAGGGGCAACTCCCTTAGCCGGGTAGAGTTGGCTTAGTGCTCGCCTTTTTCACGAAATTGGCGTGCATTCCCCTCAGCATGATGAAGTGGGTATAACGTTCCCCGTAGCGACCCCTAGGGTACGCAGTTCGAGCTCCCATGGAGGGGAACGTCTCAGTTTATGTATGTAACCATGGTTCCCCGAATGGGGAACGAGACACTGCGTCCCCTAGGCTTTGGGCCATGCTTCGGACGCAAGCTTCAAACAAAGAAGCTGATGATGTATTCTCCTGGTGGCACTTATATTGTGGCACGCCGGTAGTGACGTCATGGGCTGTCGCCGGCCAACAGGGGGTGTTTTTACATATGTATCTTCAGAGACAAGTCACGCTGAGGGCGTTCCCCGTAGCGACCCCTAGGGGACGCAGTGTCTCGTTCCCCATTCAGGGAACCATGGTTACATACGTAACCGGAGACGTTTTCTCACGGGATATTGATGAATGCTTTGCCCCCGTTTGTAGAGAAAATCTGCAAATTCATTCAACGCTGGCAAACACAACATGACCATTAAACCTGCTTCACTTCACTCACTGACGCTGCTACAAAACCTGGGCAATATACAGAGTACATTAGAAAATAACAATAAATTAGTAATTTCTTCAGAAAAAAATAGGACCCAAATGCAGTTTCATATTTCGCTTCCAAATATGGCTTTTATTTTCAAATTTTTACTCAAATGTAATATCATTATCAATACAATGAATACATAATTTTAAAATATATACATTGTAAAAAAAATGTGTGACATTCACAAAATATGTGACATAATAATAATACATTTTATTTATGGGCGCCTTATATGACACTCAATGTCACCTTACATGCAATAAAAACACATAAAACAATTACAAGCAACATTAAAATTCAAACCCCATTCATAGCTTTAGTCAACAGAACTACATGAAATGATCACCGGTAAGCCTGTCTAAAAAGATATGTCTTTAAATAAGATTTAAAAAATGGGAAGAGAGTCACTGTTACTGATATCTTGTGGAAGTAAATTCCACAGATAAGGAGCAGCATAGCTAAAGGCTCGAGAACCATGGAAACCTGTCAGTTTTTATATTTGGGGCTTAATTGTTGGCTTTTTATTTTGGCCTCTTTTTTTCAGACCAGTGGAATGAAAACATCCAAATTACACGTTTAAGTGCTTCTTTTATAGTACTTTATCTAGTAATAAAAATGTTTTTATGTATTTGTTTGCTTGTCGTAATGGCAGTGCAGACCTCCAGAGAATCCAAAATTGTAAAGCTTTAAATGAAAATAAGGTGTACATTTCTAAATCTACTATTAGTGTCTGCTATTGTAGCATCTCTCATTTTCTCTAACAAGGTAAATGCCCTGTTAAATGACGTCTGGTCAGCTTGTCACTGAGCACTGATAAATAATATCTAGTTGAGCAGGTGTTTCATATCATATATGATATTGAATTGTGTATTTTATCATGAACGGAACGTTATTTTAACCAAACAGCATCCATTACACATTGACAAAACAACACTTAATATAGAAGAAAAACTAACAGATCAACCCAAAGATTCTGGAATGAACTGCAAGAAGAAAAAAACACTCTCAAGTCAGTGTTGAAAAAGGCGCTTATCAAGGTCATTTTGATGAATACATTGAGGCTGCCAATGTGCCAGTTAATGGTGCAGATAATGGTGTATAAATGACCCATCGGTACAGCGGTCCAGTCACTCCGTCCACTCTCAGTCAAGAACAGAGGAAGCAGATTCTCAGCTCTCAGATAATCAAAACTACATGAATCAAAAACTAAATCCAATAATCGATTCTAATTAATATAAGTTCATCAATTATGCAACAAATTCAGTTCAGCCGTAAAGCAGTGTCATTATCCAGTTCAGATCAAATTGTGTTCTCATTTGATATTGCCAGTGCAGTTAAGCAGATATTACTGAATATTAGTTCTTTTTTTCAACCCCAAATATAAAACAAACCTGTTACAAGGCACCTAAAATGGAATTGAATGAGATCACAATTAGAGTTCAACCGATAGTGGATTTTACCGATACCGATAGCTTGGTTGGACCACACTGGCTGATACTGATTAATCAATCGATAGTTTTAAAATGGATACTGAACAACATTTAAAATAGTGCTTTACTATAACAAAAAAAAACAATAAAAAAAAAAAAAAAACAGAGCTGAACCATACTTTGTAAATTAATAAAAATAGTAATATTAATTATTATATTGATGACTAGTTCATAGTTTATTAACTAATGCTAACAGAATAAATTTTAGTAATATTAAATGTTGAAATTATCATGCTCTAACAAGGAACAATACTTATACAGCTTTCATTATTCTTAATGTTACACGTGGACTTTAAAGTTTTACAATTTCATTTCAGCAGTCATGGTCAAAGGTTGCCATCAATATCTACACAAAGGACATAGCATTGAAATTGTATACACATGGATACGGTGTGTACACGTTAACTGCTTCTATTCTAGAGCACTTGATTATATAATCAAAATTACAAAAATATGCTAGTCACACCCTGGCCAAAAGCACAGTTACACACACCGGATGCATTGCATTCAACTCAAGCAGCGGTCAGAAATTGTTTATTTAATCACCAAAAAGGCAAACGTTTACTTCAAGTATAAACAATCTAACATAGATGAAGTTCGGTGTTTAAAATAAAATAAAATAGTAATTTATCTAAAGTGACTTACAATTGAGGAATACAATAAGCGATACATTATAAAAAGGCAAACAGTCCCAATAAGGGCTTGTAATACAAAGTTCTAGGCATTGTTCAGAACAAATACTAGCCAGACAGTGAGAGGTTAAGGAAAGAGAGCAAAGGTGTTTTTTGTTTAGTTTTTTTATGAAGAAGCAGAAGTAAAGTGACGTCGGAAGAGATGAGTTTTCAGGTGTTACTTGAAAATTGTCAGGGATTCAGCATTCTGGAGAGGGGTGGGAAGATTATTCCACCAGCCAGGAACGGTGAATGAAAAAGTTCTCTGTGATGGCACCACGAGAAGTCGCTCGCTCGCAGATCTCAGGCTTCTGGAGGGGATGTAGATTCGTAATAGTGAGTGGAAGTAGGAGGGGCTTCTGGAGGGGATGTAGATTCGTAATAGTGAGTGGAAGTAGGCGGGTGCTGAGCAGTGGCGGCTGGTGCTAAAAAAATTTGGGGGGGCGCAAACAAACTGAAAGTACGGGCGATCTGGTCCAAGCTCCTTGATCCTTTTTTTTCTTCATCCGAACAATACGGGTGAACGGGTGTTTTTGTAAAGATAAAACCGAATTTTCTTTCATCTCGAGCTATTGTGCTTGTTTCCACATTAATTAGTACCTGTCTGTCATCTGACGAGCTGCTGCTGAGTGGAATGAGAGTCGTTGAGAACGGTCCAATCACATGAGGCCAAACATATAAAAACAATATTGATTCGCTCTAACAACAAAAGTGGGAGGGTTCGGGGCAGAGCCTGCGCCCCAAGGACAATTTGAAACAAGCCAATTAGAGCTTAGCCTAAAATCACATGCTTTTGAAAAGTTTGTGTACCTACATATACACTCATTAGTCCGGCGCCCCACACACAAATATGAAAGAAATATAGTTTAGATTTTTATTTTATTTTATAAATTATAATATAACTAACAGTATAATACTATGACTAAATGATTTTATTTAGTTAATATTTGCGATATATTTTTTACTTATTGTTAACATGTTAAAGGGGGCTAACTTGAAGGGGGGGCGGCGCCCCAGCGACCCCTATTGACCAGCCGCCACTGGTGCTGAGCCTGTTGCTGTTCTATATGCAAGCATCAGTGTCTTGATCTTGATGCGAGCCAGTGCAGGGAGAGGTGTGACATGGGCCCTTTTGGGTTCGCTGAAGACCAATCGTGCCGGTGCCTTCTGAATCATCTGTAAAGGTTTGATTGTGCATGATGGAAGTCCAGCTAGAAGAGCATTGCAGTAGTCCAGCCTAGAAATGACAAGGGCCTGGAAAAGAAGTTGTGCTGCATTCTGTGTAAGGAAGGGCCTGATCCTTCTGATGTTGTGCAATGCAAACCTGCAGGATCGAGCAGTCTTTGCAATGTGGTCTTTGAAATTGAGCTGGTCTTCGAAAATTACCCCAAGATTTCTGATTGAGCTTGATGGGGTAATTGTTGATGAACAGCACAAGCTGTCGGTGATTCCACCTCTAGAGGCCGGTCTCACACCATATAACGACAGCAGACCTTATACCCCGGATATATATTGGCATTGATTTTTGCCGATAGTTCCAACAATCAACTATTGTGCCGATTAATCGGCAAAACCGATACATCGGTTGACTTCTAATCACAGCTGATTTCTGATTTCATGAGTTCATGCTCAGATCATCGTCAGGAACCGTATTTACAGGACAGAGGTATGAGTAGATGTCTGGCTTGTGTTTATCTCTGACGGACACACAAACACGGCCGTTTCGAATGCAAAGATGCATCCATCTTTGGCGTGGCTGACGTGAGCACATTAGCGCTGAAGAAGCGGCTGGGGCTGTTTTATGAGCTCTGTTGTTGTTGTGACTTTTCTCACGCTGGTTCAGATCCGTCCTGACCGCCGGCGAAACCCCCGCCCCAGCAGATTTATGACTGCTCCATTCCTCTCCACATACTGATGGAGAAACTCATTGCGCCCACTTCAGCTCCGCTCACAGGCCAGCCATTCATCAAAACTGGCGTGCGGAAAATACGTTTTATGAGGATGGAGCATATCAGTATTGGTTATTTTAATTGCGGCACCAGTACAAGGCGACAGTCTTTTGAATGGCGGATATGGTGGACTCGCTGTTTGCATCGAGCTCCTTACATGGGTTTCTGCTTTTATCAGAGGTTTATGCAACAAAAAGGCATTTCTGTGATATGTTTTAGAGTATTTAGTGTCATAATTGATTACTGAGGTTTGGGACGTATAATGTAAAGTTATAGAATACTAAAGATAAGGACACATATGCCATAAAGACACTGTCCATTATTTGAATGCAGCTTTCAGTTGATCAACAATGGCTAAACTCATTGAACCGTTGTTTTGGCCTACAAATAAATTAATGCATGAGACACCAGCTCAGCCTTTCAGTTCAAGTCTGCCTTCATTATACTAGTAACTCGTATTAGTGTGGTTTATTATGCATTAAATGTGACATTGTTGAACGCCAAAAAATATTTAGGTCAAAATGTAAGATTTATGCATTTGAAATGCATATAACATTTTCATCCATTTGGAAAAAACAAAAGTAAAAAATAATGTGAGGATTTTTCCCCCTGCACTCAAAAAACAATGACATTCTATCTATCTATCTATCTATCTATCTATCTATCTATCTATCTATCTATCTATCTATCTATCTATCTATCATTATAAATCTTTTCTTTATGGAATTACATATATTTGCTTAAAAAGGACTACATGGTTTAAATGAAAAATGGTTTCTTGGTTAAAATGGTTTCTTGGTTTGTTCTGAATGTTAATATACATTTTATTTGAAACTTGTTTGGAAATTTTAATCTGGAAGTGCTGGAACGTCCTGAAACATTTAACTTGATTATCACAGAGAAACAGATTAAAATGGATCTCACTGTGTGTTTATCTGGACAGACAACCTTCAGCAAAACCAGCTACAAATTCAGCATATCCCATTAAAATCATGTACCATTTGATTATGAATAACATCAGCTTGCAAGGCCACATTTGTAGTGTCAGAGTGACTGTGTGACACTGATAAATGCAGCTCATTCAGTTTGACCCCGGGGCTGCAGCAACAGGGGGATTCTGGGTTGCCAGATCATCTGCTCCAGATCCACACTCTCTGAATGGAAACAGTCTTTATGTGAAACCTGTTGATGCAGGACACATTTGAATGCACTTAAGTACAAGAGCTATAAGTTTATTCTAATAATAACAATACCCCCCCCCCCCCCCCCATCCTGCAGTCACAAATTAATTATGGCCAATCCCACTTTTAGAAAAAAATATAATGATTTGTATCATATTATTATTATATTATTATTTATTTTTATTAATTTATTCATATTTGTTTATTTTCAATGTTTGTTTGACACCAATTATTACCAATCAGAACTAACAGTGTATTGGCTCCACCCATCTCTAATATAATAATTGCTAATTTCCATTCATCAGCTTAATCCTGTGTTGTTAAAGATAGATTATCCAAACATTTAACATTCTCAATGTCAGACCTGTGTCCCCATGTCTTGTGTCTCACTTCCTCTTGTGCCCATATGTGGTCCTTCCTGTTTTCCGTTCATTATTAGTTCAGTTAGTCCCAGCCATGTGTCTTAATTATGTTACAGGTGTGTCTAGTTAGTTCTGTCTATTTATAGTCTCTTCTGCCCCATGTTTCCTGTCAGTTGTTAAATGTCATGTGTGATGTCTCCATGCGTTCCTCTGTTTCATTGTGAAAGTAAATAAGTTATATTTAAGTATCTCCTCGTCTCCTTCATTCCTGGTTCCCAGATAATTGACACTTAAACACTGTTAATCAATTTGTAATGCATCACAAGTGTAATTTGAATTATTTAATAAATGCAAAATGCTTAATTGCTGTTTTTTGTATTGTATTTATCTGTTCTAAGAACATTGCCCTAAAGTTCACATTAAGTTGTGTTTTCTGAACATTCGAAACATGCCATTTTTTTCTAAATGTAAAAAAAATCTTGGTTCAACAAATGTTAAAGAACGTTCCATTTAGACATTTTACAAACATAATGGGAATGATACTTTTAAATGTTTTTTGAACATTCTGAAATAAGAAGTAACATATTTAAAATGTTAAAGAGAGAGATTTGTCCGTTCATTCTCGTGAGTGTCTACATTACCCCGCAAGCAAATGTGTGCTCATCTTTACAGAAACTCGCTGATCAGATAACAGACACAGAACAACAACACCAAGACTCTGTTTTAATCATCCTCGGGGACTTTAATAAAGCAAATCTCTCCCGTGAACTGCCAAAATACAGACAGCACATCACATGTCCCACCAGAGACAGTAATATATTGGATCTACAGCGATTAAGGTTGCATTTCACTCTGTCCCACGGGCAGCTTTAGGACTATCTGATCACTGTTTGGTTCATCTCATACCAACCTACAGGTAGACATTAAAATCTGCTAAACCTGTATTAAGAACTGTTAAAAGATGGACTAATGAAGCAGATCAAGATTTAAAAGCTTGTTTTGACCTCACTGATTTGAGGGTTTTTGAAGCTGCTGCAAATGATCTGGACAAGCTCACAGAGACTGTAACATCAGAGATCAGTTTCTGTGAAGATATGTGCATTCCTACCAGGACTCGTTTAACCTACAACAATGACAAACCATTGTTCACTGCAAAACTCAGACAGCCCTGTCAGGCCAAAAAAGATGCTTACAGAAAGGGGGATATAGTCTTGTATAAACAGGCCAAATACACACCAGAAAAGGAGATCAGAGTGGCAAAAAGGAATTATTCTGGCTAAGCTAAGGAACAAATTATCGTCCAGTGATTCCGCTTCAGTGTGGAAGGTATGAAAGTCATCACCAGTTACAAGACACCATCCCCCAGCACTGTGGAGAATTAACAATTTGAATGGTTGACAATTTGATTATTTTTTACTGTAGGTTTGAAAAAACATCCCACACCTGCCCTGAACACATCTCCACACAACCATTAACACCTCCAGCAACCCCCCTCTCCCCCACACCTGCACTGAAAATAAGTGAAGATGACGTGCGCCAGGTCTAAAGAGAGAACAAAAGAAATGTCCTCTTATTTTTATTTTCTTTTAAAATGTGCACGTCAGACCTGTACACACATAATTGTTTGTACTGTATATTGTGTTTTTGCTATTTTGTACATTGCCTATTTGTATATTGCTATTTTGTTGTCTGTGTCCTGTCCTGTTGCTGTCATTCTGTTTCACTATGGAGCTTCTGTCACTATAACAAATTCCTTGTGTGTGTAAACATATCTGGCCAATACAACTCATTCTCTCTCTCATTCAATTATTTTTTTTGTGCTAAAGTCTTGAGAACATTATTAAACAAGACATAACTTTGAAAAAAACTTTATTTTAATGTTATTGGAAGAACATTTGCTCATAATTTTGAGAAACATTTGCCCTGAGATTTTTTTCTGAGAACGTTCCCTGTTAGCTGAGATTGTGCTTTGCTGCTGAACAAACTTAAGCAAGAACCAAACAAATGCTCTCGTAAATGTAATTTTGAGTAAATTTTGCATATGAATCATAAAAGATAGTTTAATACTGATATATTACTATATTTATTTATACTTGCCACTACTTCCCCGATAGCTTCATGTCATTATCTGAACAGCTCTGTCTTTTGAACGGTGGACGACCTGTCATGTTGAGAGACATTTCATCAGTTGTCTTTTCATAAACTACACTGCAGGACAGATTATGTTTTGAGTTGTAAGTTCGAGACTGTCTTATCTCCATACCTTCAGCACATTTGGCCTGAACGTGCCCGGGGTGCCAGACCAGCATTGGCAGAATGAGCGGCTCGCATCGGGTTGCCAGGTCAGTCTCAGAGCGCTGGTTCTGAGGTCTGGAGAGGCTTCACACAGTCTGTCTAAATGGATCTGTGCAAGCGCGGACTGATATTGCAGAGGGAGCCAGTGCCAAGTCTGGCAGGCAGACGGCTAAAGGACTACAGCTGTGGAGAGATTGCATTTAGTTTGAAACAATGAATCCACGTCACAGAAAACACCCGTACTTGAGTTTCAAAGTAACAATACCCTCCAATATTAAACACTTGCAGATAGCTACAAACCTGTCTCTCTCCTTCCATTCATAGCGGAAATGCTTGAACGAGTTCAAGCAGTTATCCTCATTTCTGTCAAATAATAACCTACTGGACGCTAACCAATCAGGGTTCAGACGTGGACATTCGCTACTCTCAGTCACTGAAGCCCAACAAATTGCAAAATCTGATTCAAAATCATCAGCTCTCATTCTGCTGGATCTATCTGCTGCTTTTGACACTGTTAACCGTCAGATCCTCATTGTCCAACCTCTCATCACTGGGCATTACATAGATTCCACATTGCTGGTTTGAATCCTATCTCATTGGCGGGTCTTTCAAGGTGGCCTGGGGAAGGGAGGTATCCACAGAACATCAACTGGTCTCTGGGGTTCCTCAGGGATCACATTGCAAAGACTGCTCGATCTTGCAGGTTTGCATTGCACAACATCAGAAGGATCAGGCCCTTCCTTACACAGCATGCAGCACAACTTCTTGTCCAAGCCCTTGTCATTTCTAGACTGGACTACTGCAATGCTCTTCTAGCTGGACTTCCATCAAACACAATCAAACCTTTACAAATGATTCAGAATGCTGCAGCACGACTGGTCTTCAGCGAACCCAAAAGGGCCCATGTCACACCTCTCTTTATCTCTCTGCACTGTCTCCCGGTTGCAGCTCGCATCAAGTTCAAGACACTGATGCTTGTATATAGAACAGCCACAGGCTCAGCACCCTCCTACTTCCATTCCCTTATGACAATCTACATCCCCTCAAGAAGTCTGAGATCTGCGAGCGAGCGACTTCTCGTGGTGCCATCACAGAGAGGCACACAATCACTTTCCAGAACGTTTTCATTCACCGTTCCTGGCTGGTGGAATGAACTTCTCACACCCCTCAGAGCAAACTGATCACAGAATCCGTAAATCTACGGCTGTTGACAGAAACTGACTGTCACACACAATCTGCCATTCACCCTAAAGCATTTAGAAACAGCATTCAAGTAAGAAATGTCTTATTATTAGAGCAAGGGAAATTCAAGTGATTTTCTGCTTTTATTGTATTGTTTGAATGTAGACGGCAGTATGTACGGCAGTTAATACACCAATCTAATATAAAAATGCAATTTATTTCCCAGTTGTTTATCTTCACAAACATATACAGTTGTGTTTTTGTTGCTCATGTGTTTTTTCAACATAAACTTGTGTGTATGTGACATCTTAAGCACAATATGACATGAAAGAAAACTTGAGCTGTGAACTGTGAGCTTAGAAAACCGTGTATGAGAAGTTTAAACTGATATGGCTATAAAACGCATGATTTCAGCACGATATTTGAGGTACGAGCTGTAAAGGCACAGCAATATTCTGGAAAAGTGGGCGGGGAGCAACAGCTCATTTACATGTAAAGACACATGTACGCTTCCACTCAAAATGGGCATTTTCTAAATGACATAATACATAATCTGTTGGGTATTTTGAGCTGAATGTCCAATGACACATTCTGGGGACACCAGAGACTTATATTACATCTTGTAAAAATGGGCATAAGAAGTCCCTTTAAGTGAGGAAACAAATATTATGTCTCATCATATAACAAACAACAAAACTAGCCTTTATAAAGGCTTTTCACATGAGCATGTTTAAACTAAAGGATTAACACTTTCATTAATTTAAAACACTGTTCCACATAGGAAACATGCCAGCTAGTTTCTGACCTGATGCAGACACATACATGACTGATATCATCTTGCTCTGGAGCGAGATAAGGTAACATGAAAATAAGCGGGCGGGACAGTCTCAAAACATCCCAAATAGTTCTCAATTACAGTTTACTGCAGTTCCACTTTTCTCCACAGATTTAAATGGTAAAGTGTGGGGCGTTGCTGAGTTCGGGAGGACACTGGCATGACTGCCCCACTTACTATCATGCCTGCTGAAGTGTGCAGTCAATTTTAATATATCTTGCGCACTTTATGACTTAAAATTGGCAAGAAAATCTGAAAAATATTTGTTGTAGAATGTTGAACACGTTTAGTTTAGTTTATATAGAGGTTTATGTTTTGGGTGAATATTTTACTGGGGCTCTGCCCCAACTGCCCTTACAGACAAGCTGCGCCTGGATTTTAGTGCATTATTCTGTTGTGTTTTGATATGGTGTTATGGGTGGATGGAACAAGCTGTTCACACACCAAGTGCAACCATGTGGCCTTCGACACACCATCCACATTCATTATAAAGTTGACTCATCTGTGCTTAATTGTTTTGTCAGAAGAAGCATCAATTCTATTCTTAAATGATCGTAAATGAGAAATGAACACATTTGGGTCTCTAAAAACCTCTATAAGGAAAAGCAGATGTGCTGAATTACTTGGCAATTCAGTGAGATGATCAGCTCAGCTGTCTGTATGAGGCGTTTTCAGCTCCAGCTTCTTCCGAGTCAGATTTAGAAGAACTGAAGTTTGAGCCAAACTGCGAAGAAGAAGCCCCAGTCTCTGTCCTGTCTCAGTCTGTCTCTCAGCTGAGGTCGGTGTGGGTTGTCTGGGTCGTTGGGGTCCAGTACCGCTGTCTCTCTTTCTCCTGTCGTCCACCCCTCCCTCCATCCCAAGAGTGACACAACAAGTTAGTGGTGTAATAAATCACAGTGTGGCTGGCTGCTCTCATCTTTGATATAATTAATAGGTGCTAAGAGAACGTAACAGCCTGTAATTTGCAGATGCCATTTTGAGGAGGCTGTCAGAAAGCTTCTCCTCCGCCTCGCTGTTTTATTTTTTGAAGAAAAAGAGCAGAGGCATGTAAAAATTGTCAAAGTTGAATTTCATTATTTTTGCATGTAGACAAATCCGCAAATATAGAGCATTTGCATATGAATAGGAAACAAGATGTTAATTCTTTCTAAAGAAAACATGCATGTGGAAAATTATACTGCTAGGGTGATGCCAGCGTGTGGTTTTCCAAGCATTGCATTAAAAAACACCAAGGTAATGGGTTCGATTCCCAGGGGATGCAATGTGTGGCTTAAACACAGCGTGAGTTGCTTTGGATGGAAGCATCTGCCAAATGGATAGATGTAGTGCAATGCTGCCATTCCGAGGCTGTAGAGAGTTGCTAGTTTCTTCTGAATGGTTGTCGCTAATTTGCTTACAGTTGTTAAGATGTTCTGGGGTGTGTATTTAACATGTTGGTATGCAGTTGATAGGTCATTAATATGTCAAGTTTCTATGTGTACGTTGCTGAAGAGTTACTAATGCAAGAACCATGTTGAGTGCATTGCTGTATGTTCACATATAAAGCTTTATTAGTAGCATTAAGTGAATTATGAGTAGTTTTTAGGCAGTTGCAGAAGTGTTGTGGGAAGTAGCAACCCGATCTCATGAGAAAATGTAATTATTTTGTCAGGTCACTGTTTGTTATAAATTCATACGATGTGCTTGATCTGTTCTGTTCAGTGCCTCTGTCTTTCTACTGGTGTTTTTTCGGTCATTTGTGTGGTTTTGTATCCCGGGTCAGTAGTGTATCTTCATACATTTATCCAATTTGAGAAATCCCTCTTTAGCAGAATGACAGTTTTGTTCTGTTTTTCAAAGCCAGAACCACACTGCTGTCTTGTTTAGAGTCGGAGCAATGAGTTTGAGAGTGGGAGGGGCTTAATGATGATTGGCTTGTGACATCACTGTGTGAGGAAACTGTGCTGATGAATATTAATGAGCTTGTGCCGATGTTCCTGATTTGATATTGAGGGTTATAATGATCATTGATATTACATAGAAGAGCTCAACACCTATGATTCCCTGTAATATATTCAGCGTACATATTATTTTCGAAAGGTATTTCCATCATTTCTCTGATACTTGGAAGTAAATGAGTTATGTTTTGCTGTCTAGATTTTATCTGCTCCCTCTTTGTAAAGCCGCATCACACAGATTCGGATTCAGTGTAGACTTTTTAACAGCTTAGTACCAATAATTGCTCTTTCTGGATTATGAGTTCTGAAAGATGGAAAAAAAAGATGAAGGAAATATGATTGCTGATGATATGAAGTGTTTCAGAGCTCCTCCTGTCAAACCATATCTTCACACCAGAAGTCAAAACTTCACCCCAGATTTTCCAACTCTTCCACGACGAGCGTCTATTTCTGGTGCCCGCCCATCTGCAGTGTTTTCCTGTGGGGTTTAATGCCGTTCTGAGCCAAGGATTGTGCCTCTCGCTGCTTTTAATTCTGCTAATAAGCACATATTGACTTCCGCTCCTACTCTGGTCTAATTATGAAAAATATAATCTGTAAACCTGTCCGCCTGTGTGTGTCTAAGTCTGTACGAGTCCTGTGTCGGGACGTTGACGTGTGTGTGGGTTAAAGCTCGGTCAAAGCTCTTCACACGAGGCCCAACAGCTCTTAGATTATAATTAACATCTGCAGGCCTTTCATTTTAATGTTCTCCATCAATTTATTGTGCCTACACAAGAGAACAAACACACCAAAACACAACAAATAAAGACTGGAGAAAAAGGGCAAACTCCAAAAAACAACCTCTTCATATGTCCTCATGTCATATTCATTCATTTTACTCCATTTTACTCTGAAATTGTGTGCACATAACATTTAAGATATTAAGGAAAACAGCAAAAAACATATATTGTTTTAAATAAAACTATAACATATATATGCAATAATTATCTATGCTAAATGTGTGGTCATTAGGAAATGAATGAATAAAAAAAATCTATCTGTCAGTTGTTGTTTTCTGTAACTACTTTATCATTGAATCATTTTTCACAAAAAATACAATATTTCATGCTGTTTAGTTAGTTAGTACTTGAATTTGATATTTAATATTTTACTATACTATCATAGTTTTTTTCATATTTTATGTTTCATTCTCGGTTTGTGTTTTAAGTCAAAGTTTATTTGTATGTGTTGTTTTGTTGTTTTTATATCTACAGTATAAAGTTATTTTTATTTTAAGTTTTATTTTATATAGTTTTAGTTATTTTAGTCAACTTAAAATATTAAAATTTGCCCGGGCAAACAGCTGAAATATTCTTATTTCATTTTATTTTAGGTAATGTTTATTTAACTTAAATGAAAAATGGGTTTTATGGTTTTAATTAACAATAATAACCCTGACGTGAAAATCAAAGTACAATATACAGCATTGCCGTTGCATCTGTCATTGTCACTGATATGAAATAAAAAGCTTTTATTCACTATTGACTTATGAAGTGGTCTGTTCTTCTGTCGCTGAGCTGGTTTTTAAAACCAATCCTCCGATTACTTCATCCTTCGGAACAACAAGAAATGAAACAAACAAATTCCAAAAGCAATTAAAATCTTCATTGTTTATGTACATGCATCCACCGAGCGATTTCACGTGCCGTTCTCCTCTCGACCGTAAGATTTTCTCTAATCAGAAGCGAAGAATCATCCATGTCCAATCCAGATGAGGCTCATCACGCTCACTTCCTGTTGCAATGAATTATGGATCTTTAATTGTCTGAGGAAATAAGCATAGCGACACACCTGACTGCCTAAACCACTAATAAAAAAATGAGAGCGAGTCATTTCATTCAATTACTTCATTGTGAATTTGCCGTAGGGCGAATGTAAGCGGCGGCTGACAGGAGGTGTGAGGGGTAAAAAATGAATTAAATTTGAAGTGAAGCCATTTATTCTGCTGTCTGGATGATCAGAGACTCGTGTTACTCCATCTCGTTATGTATGAGCATCTCAATATTTGTGATCATAACTGCATGTGGCCGGCGCTCAGTGAATTAACGTTTCTAAAGCCAAGGACGACTTTCCTGCATTCAGAGACTGGTTTAGATGTTAGTCTCTTGTGGTTCATGATTAAACTCATTAGTACATAATTGTTCACATGAAACAGTGTTATGAGATACTAATATAGATTTTGTTGTATTTATTTTTACTTTTTGTCAAAGTTTTATTAACTTTACCAGTTGTATTTATTTTCAATTATTTATTAACAATAAATTATAAATAACTAGTCTGACACATATTTGGAATATGTTTGTTTTTATAAATCAACAAAAAATCTTTCAAAATAAGTGACTTTACCTTTAACATCTTATGCTTTAAAAATATTTGTAATTATAAAAAAAGTAAAATAATTAAAATAAACAATATGCATTAATATAGAATTGATATGGGAAATAATGTAAGATCACGCGAGAATGGATTTATTCACAAATGGTAGCATGGTTGCTTGCTGATGCTCTATTGCAGATCTAGTATGACTCCTCCCACTGAACCTTCCCTTGCTCTGTATCGTGCTCTCTCATTGGCTGTAGTTAGACTCCTCCCACTGAACCTTCCCTTGCTCTGTATCGTGCTCTCTCATTGGCTGTAGTTCTAAGACTCCTCCCACTGAACTTTCCCTTACTCTGTATAATGCTCTCTCATTGGCTGTAGTTCTAAGACTCCTCCCACTGAACTATCCCTTGTTCTGCATCGTGCTCTCACATTGGCTGTAGTTCTAAGACTCCTCCCACTGAACTATCCCTTGCTCTGCATCGTGCTCTCTCATTGGCTGTAGTTCTAAGACTCCTCCCACTGAACCTTCCCTTGCTCTGTATCGTGCTCTTTCATTGGCTGTAGTTCTAAGACCCCTCCCACTGAACCTTCCCTTGCTCTGTATCATGCTTTCTCATTGGCTGTAGTTCTAAGACTCCTCCCACTGAACTTTCGCTTGCTCTGTATCCTGCTCTCTCATTGGCTGTAGTTCTGAGACTCCTCCCACTGAATTTGATCTCGCTCTGTATCATACTCTCTCATTGGATGTTGTTCTAAGACTCCTCCCACTGAATTTGATCTCGCTCTGTATCATACTCTCTCATTGGCTGTTGTTCTAAGACTTCTCCCACTGAACGTTCCCTTGCTCTGTATCAAGCCCTCTCATTGGCTGTAGTTATAAGACTCTTCCCATTTTATTCTACCTTGCCCTGTATCTTGCTCTTTCATTGGCTGTAGTTCTAAGACTCCTCCCACTGAACTTCACCTTGCTCTGTATCTTGCTCTATCATTGGCTGTATTTCTAAGACTCCTCCCACTGAATTTTACATTGCTCTGTGTCATACTCTCTCATTATCTATAGTTATAAGACTCTTCCCACTTAATTTTACCTCGCTTTATATCATACTCTCTCATTGGCTGTCTGTCGTCACCAATGTCATTTTTAGTCAAATCACATAATTGTCACTTGTGTGAACCAGCATCATTTTAACTGAGATTTTAGGCATGTGGCGTCAATTTCAACAAAACTTTCGGTGAGTAAAAATTGTGGCTAAAATCATTAAGCATGAATCCAACATTACATCACATTTTTTCACTTCATGTATTTTCTAGGATCTGAACCCATGATCTTGGAGTGTTACCGTCATTATTTACAGTATGATCTACAACAGGGGTTTTCAAAGTCTGAGACAGTGGGCCTCCCTTTTGACACAACTTACCCGATGGCGCCCCCCCCCCAGCTACCAACACACACACACACACACACAAAAATAAACACACAGAACAATATCAGACTGTTAACTCACTTTTATAATTATTTGTGTTAACATGAAAAGTGCAGTTATTTCAGAGTAATATAAAGTTGGTTTATATAACGTTTTTTAAAACTAAGAATAATGAAACAAAAACAATGATGGTTCGATATGAAAATAACAGTTTTTTTTGCAATTTAAAATAGTAAGAACTGTCCACCCCAGTCAAAAAAGTCAGATGATCTGTAACAGAGAGTGGGGAAAAATGTAAACAACGCCAAAATTTAAATATCTTTACTATTGATTAATATGTTTACATAATTATATCCCTACCTTAGTGAGCGGTATGCATTTGTTTCCTCGCTGCACAGAGAAGACTAATTCGTGGTTGTAGTGATGTCAGAAACAGACGAAGGTCATCCTCCACTTGAAGACGTGAACGATATTTGTTCTTGATGAATGTTATAGCAGAAAATCCTGATTCACACAAATACGTTGAAACGAATGGTAAAAGTTTCCTCAGTGCTCTTTGTGTGAGTTCAGGAAATTAATTTTGAACCGAGAGCCAGAAATGTCCAATGGAAGAGTGTGTAATAATTTGCTCCAGTTCATGTTTACTAGTCAGATCAATCAAAGCCTCTTCGTTTTGCATAGACAGTGCGTCACTTTCTGCCGGCTTGAACTTGAATGGATTGCGAATCCACTCATCCTGGATTGTCTCGTTGGAAAAATAGTGTGTGAATTATTGACACAGACCCCTTAGGTGTTCAGCGACCAATGGCTGAATAGGAACCACCGTCGGCCCTGCCTCTTGCATGAAGTCAGCCAGCGTAGGAAACATGTCCAAGCATCCTTTCTCCACACGAGTGGCCCATAGATCCAGCTTTCTCCGGAACAAGGACACTTGCGCAAATGCCGAAAACACATTGCAGTCTCTGCCCTGCAATTATGTATTAAGCGTGTTGAGGCATTCGAATATTTCCGACAAATGAGCCAACCTTGCGATCCAGCTCGAATCACTCATGTGCTGTGCCAGAGGGGATTGAACATTTGACAGAAAAAGTAGTACTTCCTCACGCAATTAAAAAAGTTGTGATAGAACTGCCCCGAGACAGCCAGCGGACTTCGGTGTGCAGAAGCAGCTGTTTGTAATGCGCTCCCAATTCATCGCATAAAATGTGGAAAAGACGATCATTTAGAGGTCGTGCTTTTATCAGGTTGACAATTTTCACTGCTTCGTCGAGGACACTTCGAAGATCATTTGGCATCTTCTTGGCAGCTAAGGCTGGTCTATGGATTGTGCAGTGGGTCCACACGGCTCTCGGAGCTACCTCCTTAACCCTCGATATGAGACCACTGTGACGGCCCGTCATTGCTTTTGCCCCATCACTGCATATGCCACAGCAGCGTTCCCAGTCTATATCGTTCTTTCTCACAAATTCATTCTGATCTTCTGATCTTCGACAATTGTTTTCTGACCTTGAAAGGTTTGAAGTTTTCTCTGGAAAAATTCAGGAGATTTTCCTGCTTCCTCAACATGCTTGGTTTCAAGGTGTCGTAGAAGTTTTGTGGGTCTCATGCTGTCATTAGGCAAAATATCTTAACAAACCACGCATAAAGGTCATGGTTCATCCGCTGGTCCTGTCCATGTAAATCCCAAACTCAACTACTGAACTTCATATCGTCATCTTTTGGGTTTAAGCCCTGAAGATGAAGGCTTTGAATCAGAGGGTCTCAGAAACTGCTCCATTGTTTTAATAGGCATATACCTATATTGGTGGGCTTGCTAAACAGCAGCGAATTCACAACCACGGCCTTATGGGTGAAAAATGTTTCTCATATTTTTTACTATCGTTTAAAATTAAAACATTTAAATATAATAAAAAATACATATAATAATTATACTCAAAAATTAGATTTTTTATTTATTATAATTTTTCCCCGCGCCTCCCCTGACATGCTCTGGCGCCCCACACTTTGAAAACCACTGATCTACAAGAACACTTGTCAGCTTTTACACGTTTTTGCATCCATTTTAGGTTCTCTCAAGTTATGTGTGTTTGTCTTTAATAACTGTCTGTCATGTGAGAGATCATATGACAGGAACTGACGGAACTTCTCTAATATGTCTAGAAGAAGCAGCATGGATGAGCAGCATTTGATAAAAGGCTTTAGGATTGAGTATTATGAATTTATTTTTCAATGTAAAAAATAAAATAATAATAAGTGGTTGAAGCTTTACAGAAACTTAATTTGTTAAAAAAAAAAAAATATTAATATAAAATTTCAAACAGAACAGAAATGTTATGTGAATTGAATTCATTTGTTTTGAAGGTTTTTTGCTCTTTAGAATGAAATATTATCCAGTTTTGGCAAGTTAACAATCCGATAATTGACGACAGTCCATCAACAGAGCTACTATTATGATGTTTTATGGTTATTTATTGTCCTTATTGGAGCTTGAAAAACATGGTCACTACGAACACTCTACTTTCTATGAGAAAATGCCTTTTTGCATTTCACAGAAATAATATCAGTTCTTTAAACAGCAAAGAGTCTTTGAACCTTCCCATGCTGTGAGGATAATAATTCTGCATACAGTACAGTCGATTATATACTCTAAAACACAAGTACAACTTTACAGCTCCCATGAAGTTTTATAGATTGACCTTAAAGCTGATTTCTAACGACAGTGTGAAGCAACTCGTAAACGTCAGGCATGGAGGTGACCGGGACGCTTTATTTTTCTGGAGCAGCAAACACAGAGCAACGTGGATTTATGAAAACACAGAGAAGTACCACTGTCGAGCTGAAACGATGAACATGTACATGCTCTCGCTGAAACAATGGCTCATGTTCCCCGTCATGCTCCGCAGGAAGTGGAAATAAGGGGATAGGAGGAGGCAGATAAAAGAGAGGCAATTTAAAGCACCATTTCCTCCTCCGTTGCTTCTGGACGTTACTCAGAGAAAGGTGGCATGTGTTATGTGCCGTCAGCTCAAAATTGTAAAAGCCTTTTCTCTTTCTGCTTGTTCTCGCTGGAAACAAAATGGAGGAGAGAATGGAGAAGTCATCTGCCCGCTGGCGCGTCGTTTGTACTTGACAACTGAAGCGAGCGGCCACTAATGTACACAACCTAGTACCCTCTCATGAAACAGGGAAAGATCAGATGATGGTTGTGATTAAATGTTTATGGGCATCTCTTCAATAACAGGCAATCTATGAGCTGACTTCTGCTGAAACATACAGTACACATTTTCAATTTTCAACTCTTCCTTTTTGTCACAACAAGAAGTAAAACCTTTTAAAGTCGCTTTTTTGCTATATTTTAGCTCACTTTCATGAATTACTTTTAAACAAAATCAGAATAGAAATATATATGTGTGTGTGTGTGTAAAATACATCTCATAAATTATAAGCAAAAGAAAAGAAGACAGACAATGTGGTGGAAATGTCCATGATGTTTCAGAAATGAACTGTCCTGTAATGTGTGTTGGATAGATGGAAGAATGGATGGATGGATCAATGGATGGATGGGTGGGTGGGTGGGTGGGTAAATACAGATGGAAGATGGTAGATATGGATGAATATATGGGTAGAGATGGATCTATATGTGGATGGATGGATTGATGGATGGATGGATGAGTAAAGACTGATGTATGGATCAATGGATAGATGGATGGGTATATATGGATAGATGAATGGATAGTTGAATGGATGGATGGATTGGTAGAGACAGATGGATGAATGGATGGAAGGCTAGCTACGGATGGATGGACAGAAGTATGGATAGATATGGATAAATGGTTGGTTGAATGGGTAAAGATGGATGGATGGGTAGATCTGGATGAATGGATGATTGAATGGGTTGAGATGGATCAGTAGATGGAGGGATAGATGGATGTGTAAATATGGATGGATGATGGGTAGATATGTGTTTATGGATGGATGGATGGATGGATGGGTAGATATGCATCAGTAGATGGATGGATGGGTAGAGATGTGTTTATGGATGGATGGATGGATGGATGGGTAGATATGCATCAGTAGATGGATGGATGGGTAGAGATGGATGGATCAATGGATAGATGAATAGGTAGAGATGGATGGATGGATGGATGGATGGGTAGATATGGATCAGTAGATGGATGGATGGGTAGAGATGGATGGATCAATGGATAGATGACTGGGTAGCAGTGGCGGCTGCTGGTCTTTCAAAGAGGGGAAGCTCATTTTTGGCCAACATCATAAAAATTTACCATTTATTTATACCTAAATTCTGCCCAACATTCCTTTTCAAGAAAATTTTCTAGCCTACTGTATGTATGAATGAATGAATGAATGAATGAACAAACGATCTAAAAAAAGATATTAAACTCGAAATATGGGAATTAGGTTGAACTGAAACAAGGAATCTGGGTGAAATGTATGATGAAAATTGGCTAGCAATTTCACCAAGCAAATACCAAGAAATAGGTTGCAGCAGTTTGTCTTTCGACTACACTTCCGCGATGGGACTGAGCTCGAATAGCTTCAGTGTCAGTGACTTTTATAGTACAAAATCGCTGTCAATCAAAAGGAGATGCAGTCTTTCGACAGACCCTCCAATCATCACGCAGACGCTCGGAGTCCGGGCCAGCCCACTCCTCCATTCATCCCAGAGACGCTGAGCGACATAATCGCAGCATTATCCAATGACCGTCTTGTTTCTAAGCACTGAAAAAACTGTTTAAAGCAGCCCCATTGAAGTCAATGGACGCTGGGCTTCAACAGAGTAATGCACTGTACGCTACGGGAATGAATGAGAAGGAAATCGAGTCAGCCGACCTAAGTAGCTGATTCTGAACGAAATTGTTTTCGTTCGAGATGAACGTGTTTAACGCATTTTTAGTCAATAAAATGTTAACATAATAGTACATATATTTGACCATTCATTTTTTGACAATTATAGGGGAAGCTGAGCTTCCCTTGCAGTCTTAAAGAAATCGCGTCTGCTGGGTAGATATGGATATATAGATCCTTTTAGGGCCGACATCACAATTACGTCACAGCGCTAGCTGGAGGTAAAAGAAAGTGAAAACTGGAGGCTGCCGATTCAAAACAGAGCAGATTCGGCTACACAAGGAGCTTAAAATATAATCTTTTTGTGATGTTGGGTGCTAGAATCGATGTAGTAGAGTCTTCAATTTGAAACTTGAACGCATACCTGCTGTCTCTGCCAGACAAACACACTACGACATCTGTGGTTAATTAAACGAGATCAAATGAGCGGACTGGACAGAAACGATCGTCAAACATTATCGCATTTGCAGCACACACTTATCAGAAAAGGTTAAAAAAAAGTATTGTCTTTTGTTATGGGCGCGTCTGAAGATTTCTTGCATCTCACGAATATGTCGTGTATGAAATAATGTATATGAGCATGTGTGTAAAACAATAAACTGATGATTTCTATGCTTAATCATCTGTAAATGTGTATACTTTGTTGTGATTAATTGTGGCTGGAATAATAATGTAGCTATAAAAATAGTTGCCTGCTGACATTGAAATATAAATATATACACATCTTCATGACTAGATAGACAGTGAATTTGTCTCTACTATACACGTTAGATGTGAGTCACTCAACCGGAGGGAATCCTGTCAGATTGGCTATTCTTTGAGTAAAAGCATGTGCGGGTCGGCCAATATGGTTTTGTCCGTTAAAGTTAACCTTTTCAAATAACACGCGGTACCGGATAGTGAGTGACCTCACATATGCAGGTACAATCGGAATTTATCCAGTTATTGTTAAAAAAACAAGCTAACAAACTTCACAGCTTTGTTGACAGTTAGTGAAACGGTCAGGGGACTCTTTCTGGCTCCAGCTAAGCTCCACCCACATAAAAACATCACAATGTTTTCTAACATAAAAAGGGTCTGTCTGGATGTATGGATGGTTGGATGGATGTGTAAATACGGATGGATGATGGGTAGATATAGATGTATGGATGGTTGGATGGGTAAAGATGGATCAATAGATGGATGGATGGAAGAGTAGGGATGGATGAATGAATGGATGGAAGAGTAGGGATGGGTGGAGAAGGATGGATGGAAGAGTAGGGATAGATGCATGGATGGATGGATGGATGGATGGATGAATGGAAGAATGGATGAATAGATGGAACAGTATGGATAGATGGATGTATGGATGGTTGGATGTGTAGAGAATGATGGATGGAAGAGTAGCGATGGATGGATGAATGGATGGAAGAGTAGGGATATATGGATGGATGGATGGATGGAAGAGTATGGATAGATGGATGGATGGATGGATGGATGGATGGATGGATGGATGGATGGATGGATGGATGGATGGATGGATGGATGGGTGGGTGGAAGAGTAGGGATAGATGGTAGATGGATGGATGGATGGATGAATGGATGGATGGAAGAATATGGATGGATAGATGGATAGGTGGAAAAGTAGGGATAGATTGATTTAAGTGTATGGATAGATGGATGGACAGATGGACGGACAGATGGATGGATGGGTGGAAGAGTATGGATAGATGGATGGATGGGTGGATGGATAGATGGATGGAAGAGTAGGGATAGATGGATGGCTAGATGGATGAGTGGAATAGTATGGATAGATGGATGGATGGATAGATGGATGGAAGAGAAGGGATAGATGGATGGATAGATGGATGGATGGATGGAAGAGAAGGGATAGATGGATGGATGGATAGATGGATGGGTGGAATAGTATGGATGGATGGATGGATGGATGGATGGATGGATGGATGGGTGGAATAGTATGGATAGATGGATGGATGGATGGATGGATGGATGGATGGATGGGTGGAATAGTATGGATAGATGAATGGATGGATGGATGGATGGATGGATGGAAGAGTAGGGATGGGTGGAGAAGGATGGATGGAAGAGTAGGGATAGATGCATGGATGGATGGATGGATGGATGGATGAATGGAAGAATGGATGAATGGATGGAACAGTATGAATAGATGGATGTATGGATGTATGGATGGTTGGATGTGTAGAGAATGATGGATGGAAGAGTAGCGATGGATGGATGAATGGATGGAAGAGTAGGGATATATGGATGGATGGATGGAAGAGTATGGATGGATGGATGGATGGATGGATGGATGGATGGGTGGGTGGAAGAGTAGGGATATATGGATGGATGGATGGATGGATGGAAGAGTAGGGATAGATGGATGGATGGAATAGTATGTATGTATGGATGGATGGATAGATGGATGGAAGAGTAGGGATAGATGGATGGATGGATGGATGGATGGATGGATGGATGGAATAGTAAGGATGGATGGATGGGTGGATAGATGGATGGAAGAGTAGGGATATATGGATGGATGGATGGATGGATAGATGGATGGAAGAGTAGGGATAGATGGATGGGTGGAATAGTATGGATGGATAGATGGATGGATGGAAGAGAAGGGATAGATGGATGATAGATGGATGGGTGGAATAGTATGGATGGATGGATGGATGGATAGATGGATGGAAGAGTAGGAATAGATGGATGGATGGAAGAGTAGGGATAGATGGATGGATGGATGGATAGATGGATGGAAGAGTAGGGATAGATGGATGGATGGATGGATGGATGGGTGGAATAGTATGGATAGATGAATGGATGGATGGATGGAATAGTATGGATAGATGGATGGATGGATGGGTGGATGGATAGATGGATGGATGGATGGATGGATAGATGGATGGAAGAGTAGGGATAGATGGATGGATAGATGGATGGGTGGAATAGTATGGATAGATGGATGGATGGATGGATGGATAGATGGATGGAAGAGAAGGGATAGATGGATGATAGATGGATGGGTGGAATAGTATGGATGAATAGATGGATGGAAGAGTAGGGATAGATGGATGGATGGATGGATGGATGGAATAGTATGGATGAATGGATGGATGGATGGATGGATAGATGAATGGAAGAGTAGGGATAGATGGATGGATGGATAGATGGATGGATGGATAGAAGAGTAGGGATAGATGGATAGATGGATGGGTGGAAGAGTATGGATGGATGGATGGATGGATAGATGGAAGAGAAGGGATAGATGGATGATAGATGGATGGGTGGAATAGTATGGATGGATGGATGGATGGATAGATGGATGGAAGAGTAGGGATAGATGGATGGATGGATGGATGGAAGAGTAGGGATAGATGGATGGATGGATGGATGGATGGATAGATGGATGGAAGAGTAGGGATAGATGGATGGATGGATGGATGGATGGATAGATGGATGGAAGAGTAGGGATAGATGGATAGATGGATGGGTGGAATAGTATGGATGGATGGATGGATAGATGGATGGAAGAGTAGGGATAGATGGATGGATGGATGATGGATGGATGGATGGATGGATGGCTGGAATAGCATGAATAGATGGGTGGATGGATGGATGGACAGATACTGACAGATAGATACAAATGTATGAATGGATGGGATGGATAGATGGGTTGTTTTATATATATATAAATATTTAAATATCTACCATATTAAATTTTCATAAGGAAAGACTGAGAGTTTGAGTGTAGATGAAGGGGATTCACACTCCGTTTGACTGTCAGTGATTCTCATGTAAAATTGAACAGGAGTAAATGTTAATTTCTCTGAAGACAAATTACTTCACAGCTCTTTCCATGAACTCAGCGCTTCTGACTGAGGAAACATTTGTAAACCCTTCATTTTGAATCTGATGAAGGTCCTGTGAATCATGACTTTAATCACCGGTTTGATTTTATATCATAATCCCAGGCTTCTGTCTCTACCAATCCAATCCTTTCGTCCAGAATCACTGGGGTCGATGGAGTCCATGCCGTTAAAACTCTTTCTCATGCTGTGTCAATCTCATGTTAGATAAGAGTTTATGTAACACATCTAATGGTTCTCGCATATAAAATTGTGTTACTCTACTGAGGAGTGTAGTGAGTGTAGTGAACTTTACTTCTGTCGTTTTCACGTGTCGCGCTCCAGGCGGAGCTCCGTAAACTCAAGTGCATATTGTAAATTCACCTTCAACCCTGAGGAAAACAGGAATTACGACATGTAAAAGTTTATTGTTGCTGCTGCCCGTGTAACCGCCTAGAAATACGAGTCTCTTCTCCAGCATCAACCTCCGCTTTAAACAGTAATCATAAAATATATAGAAAATAATCCTCCGTCTTAGTGAAACATGGAATTATTAATTTATCAGCTTTCTGGACGCGGTGATTGAAACGGTGCGCCCTGAGCTCCGGTGGCGTCTGTGCGATGCATATTTTGACATAAATCTGATGAAGAAATAAATAAGTCGCCTGGGATTAGACGCGTTCCCCCTCAGCGGCCCTGAGATACTGATGTTAATTTCATATCTCATAGCACATCATCTGATCCTGATAGAATTCCATCCCAAAAAAGACAGACCCGGCGACAAAACACACACACGCACACGCACACACACACACTCTCTCTCTCTCTTTATTATGAGTCACTCTTGAAAATGCCTCTGGCAAATAGTTCATCATTCATACAAGCAAATTCATTATTAAATGCCTCTCTACCTCGGCAAGGCAAATAAGATGAAAAACTATTTGTCATCATCTTTGATCCTTTGAGAGTCTGTGTGGATGGAGAGACCGTAATCAGGTGGACGGAGAGCAAGACACACACACACACACACACACACACACACACACAGTTGAGCCCAAGAGAGATGTTCAGCAGTAGATGTGAATTAAACACATGCATTATATAAACGCCTGCTCTGTTACCCTTGCTTTCACACTATGATAACCCAGAACACCAGGGAGAGTTCCTCATATACGAAGCACTGAACTATGGCTGGAGAGGAACATTAAGGGTCAGGGTTCATGCAGCTGATTGGTCTAGTTGTGTAATTAATCCAGATTGGACTATGAAATAAGTCATGTTTACCTTCAAAGCTCAACACATATCAAATGTGAAAAGTATCATTTGAAGCAGAACATTGAAATAGTGCTTTCTTGTAAAACATTTTCCAGCCATCTTTGTTGGAAAACTTAGAAAAATAATTTTATATTTCAATATATGGGGTGTTTTTTTATGGGGCAGTCATGGTCTAATGGTTAGAGAGTTGGACTTATAATCCAAAATGTGCAGATTTGAGTCTTGGTACTGGCAGGGTTTGTTTTAGAACGTGAAGGTGGTTTATGTGGTTTATGACACTGCATGTTTTGTTTTGTTTTTTTGAAAACCTAAAAATTCACAAAGTTTCCCATAAGGGGTAGGATTAGGTGTAGAGTTGGTGTAGGTAGATAGAAAATACAGTTGTATAAAAACCATTACGCCTATGGGATGTCCCCACAATTCACAAAAACAAACGTGTGTGTGCGAGCACGTTTTTGTGACAAATAAGGACATGAATTTGTATAATGACACAGGTATGACAGGTATTACTAGGGGAAGTTGACTTGAAACAGAAACAGAAACAGGTCTGGGAGGGCCAGAATGGGGCTATGAGAAGGAGACGGGCACCGCTCACCTTCACTCTGCATAGTACTGCCGGAATCAGCTTTATTGGCAGAAACGCGTACAGACTGACATTCGGCCATGGGTGGGCGAACGCATCTATGCCCAGAGTCGTCGAGAAACTCAGGGAGAACCAGAGCGGGCACTGGGATGACTCTTGAGAAGCAAAGAGGTCCACCTCCGCTTTGCCAAACAGATCCCAGATCTGGGATACCGTCTGACGGTTCAACATCCATTCCCCCGGCCTGAGCTTCTGTCTCGACAGAAAATCAGCCGCCAGGTTCAGTATTCCCGGAACGTGAACCGCCCTCAAAGAGAGGAACTTGTCTTGGGACCAAAGGAGAAGACGGCGCGCAAGCCTGTCCAGGGTGCGCGACCGTGAACATCCTTGGCGGTTTATGTGGGACACAACCGCCATATTGTCCGTCCTGACTATGATAATGATACCCCCCGAGAACGGGGAGAAAATACTTTAAAGCCAGGAAGACAGCCCTGAGTTCCAGGCAGTTTATATGCCAAGAGAGGAACACTTCCTTCCACTCCCCGCTCGCCGGTCTGCCTTTGAAGACCGCGCCCCAGCCTGTCATTGATGCGTCCGTCGTGATCATATGACGACGGTGGATTGCACCCATTCTCATCCCGCTTCGGAGAAAAACGGGGTCTCGCCACATTAAAAGGGGTCGACAGCAACTGCGCGACACCCTGATAAGGCGAGTAGCTGGTACAGTGGGGTGTAACCTCAGCTCCTTCATCCACCAAAGGAACGGCCTCATGTGAAGCAACCCTAGGGGCAACACAGGGTAGGCCGCTGCCATGAGGCCCAACAGCCTGCGGCAGGTACCTACAGAGACATGATGGCCTAGTTTGAACCGGGCCAGACATGCTGTAAGATCGGGTATCCGGGCAGGAGCCAAACGGGCCTGCATCTGAACAGAATCCAAACGAACCCCTAGAAACACGGTTCGCTGAGATGGGAGGAGCACACTCTTCTTGGCTTTCATCCTGAGGCCAAGAGAATGGATGTGGCCGAGAACGATATCCCTGTGATGAATCACTAGCTCCCTGGAGTGAGCCAGAATGAGCCAGTCGTCCAGATAGTTCAGTACACGAATGCCCTGGAGCCTCAAAGGGGCCAGTGCAGCATCAATGCATTTCGTAAACGTTCTCGGCGCCAAAGCCAGGCCGAAGGGCAGGACCTAGTATTGGCAAGCCTTTCCTCCAAAGGCAAACCGAAGGAACCTCCTGTGTCTTTGAACGACCTGGATGTGAAAAGATTGGCCGAAGCCAATCTTTTCCCCGGATTGCCTGAAGCGGCAGGCCTATAGGGCCGCTTCATGTCAACCCGTCTGCGTGGGCGCTGGCGGGGGAAGGATTAACCACGGGCTCCCTGCTTAAGAGCAGGCATAAACTGCTTAAGAGCAGTCGATTGCGTCTTGGAGGAGAGGAATTTCTCCACTACCGAGCTAACTGCTTCCCCGAACAGCCCAGACTGTGAGATGGGTGCGTCCAGCAGGAACACCTCCTCCTTCTCACTTATCTCGGTGAGGTTTAGCCACAAATGGGGCTCTGTGGCCACCGAACCCACCATAGGGCGCCCCACGGCGCGTGCGGTGTGCTTAGTGGCTCTGAGAGCTAAGTCAGTGGCTCTGTAACAGATAATCCTGCGTGAATTCAACCAGTGAATTAGCGCGCACATGCTTTGGTGAGGGAGGGAGAGAAAAGGCGAGGCCTGTCTACTCACTCTCTGTCACCTCGAGCTAAACATCCAAACCCCAGGTCGCGGAATCACGAGAGGCCGCGGATTCACACGAAGCCGCGGAGGCCTCCGGAACGTGACGGGTAAAGAAAATGGATGACTCCCTTTCACACACCTCAAGCCGAAAGCGGAGGGTTATGAGATGGAGATTCTCACAAAATTTCATTCAAATCCCAAAAACCGCATGCGTAAACCCCAAACATATAATTTACTTATCTGTGCGGGTCATAGCGACCGATGAATCGCGCACACGGCATGGCGGTATAGCCCTGCTCCACCGAACCCACGAGGTTGGTGAAGTCAGCGGCCGCCGCGGTAGTAAGGCGGGAAGAAAAAGGCTGTTTCCAGGATCTGGAGATCTCCTGATGCAGATCACCAAAAAACGGCAGCTTCCTCCGCTCATTTGGAATTTACACCGCTAAGAAACCGCTCGTCGAGTTTCGAAGAGCGAGACTCGCCGGGTCCAATCCAGCGAGAGCTTCTCAGTGGCGCGCGAAAGCATGTCCACGAGCTCAGAATAGGCCGGTGAAGGCCGCGCCTCCTGACCGCTAAGCGGTAGCGCATCTGCTAAACTAGGCCCGAAATCCTCGGAGTCGGAGGCCGCAGTTAGCAGAACATCATCTATCCCGAAGAAAACGGTATCACGTGCCCTCGGGCTAGGAAACAGATAATCCTGTGTGAATTCAACCGGTGAATTCGCGCGCACATGCTCTGGTGAGTGAGGGAGAGAAAAGGCGAGGCCTGTCTGCTCACTCTCCGTCTCCTCGAGCTAAACATCCGAACCCCAGGTCGCGGATTCAGGTGAGGCCGCGGATTCACGCGAAGCTGCGGAGGCCTCCGGAGTGCGACGGGGAAGAAAATGGATGACTCCTTTTCACACACCTCAAGCCGAGAGCGGAGGGTTATGAGACGGAGATTCTCACAAATTACATTCAAATCCCATAAACCGCATGCGTAAACCCGAAACATATAATTTTACTTATCTGTGCGGGTCATAGCGAGCGATGAATCGCGCGCACGGCGGTTGACAACGGCGATATTCCATGGCACTTCACTGCGAGGAGAACAAAGTTCCACTGAGGCAGTCGCCGAAGTGCAGATGGATGATCGCAAAGATAAGTTGGGCCAGAAAATCACAACAACGAAGGGTAATGTGACCGCTTCGTGAAGGCAGAGAAATCTGAGGAGTGGATGGCGCGTTCGCCAGTATGAGCTGATGACGTGATTGCGTCAGAGATGGTGACGCACCATCAGCCAATGAATTGGCGTGATTCCATATGGGTTCAGACATCGGTCCGCAGTGGGCGTTCCCGATGCGTAAGCTACGCAGCGTTGAGTTACCTATGAAAGAGAACTGTTTTTATCATAACTGTTTAACATTCTGAAAAAAAGATAAAAGTTGCATAATGCATAATTTATGACATGAACAAAAATCAACATATGTTCATTGTTGTTGTGATCATCTACAACAAGGATACTACAAAAACAAAAAGAAGAGATCTTAGAAGGAAAATCCATTGAATTTGAATCAGAACTACACCCGTATGCTGTACCATATCTATTTATTGATTTATTTGGTCCCTTGTCGCAGCTTGTTGGATGGAATTTAAATGAATAGCATTTAATACTCTGAAATTCTTATTATGGCCACGTGTGATTACTGAACATCTAAAAGAAAAAATTGAACTACATCTAGAGTGTCATAATTACATAATATTTTAAACAGACAGGGTAAATATCATTTACTCAAAAAAATAAAAATAACATAAAATAAAATCGAAAGATATGAACTAATGAAAAGGGAAATAAGTTAAGATCAAATGGTTGAATGAGTAGCTGGAAGTAGCAAAGGAAAAGACATTTCAAAATAAGAGTTCTAGTGTATTTCAGGCCTGTTTATAAACTTTATGCATACAACTTTTTTCTGATTATTTTTGGTACTTTGGTACAGTAAACTCTATCTGACCTTTAATTCAATGCAAACTCTTTTATCTTTTCTTTGGGCCACCATCACAGAAAGGAAAGATAGGGAACATTATTTAATGCAAACAATCAGTGTTGGGGAAAGTTATTTTTAAAAGTAATGTTTTACAATATTGCATTACTCCCTAAAAAGTAACTACTTATGTTACTTAGTTACTTTTTTATGGAAAGTAATGCATTGCGCTACATTTGAGTTACCTTTTGAATTTTTGCAGGGATTTCTTGTTTGTTTTTAATATAAAAAGTCATTATTTTACAAATGTAAAAGCCCTTTCAAACCAAAAGGGAAATTAATCCGGTTCAGGCTGAAGGAAATGTAAATTCACGTCCGTACAGTAGAGGGCACCGCTCAAACTAATCACATGAAGAATATGATGCAGGAGAAGAACGTTCAACACTATTCAGCAATAACTCAAATAAAACACAAATGTGTAATTTTCTATTATTAGTATGGTAGAATTGGATCATCGAAGGTCAGAAAAAAAAATTGGTTAATAAAATGGGATTAAATACATTATCCCTCAGTTTCAAAGACAAGGTTTAAGCCTAGTCCTAGACTCAAATGTAAATCTGAGCTGTTTCAACTGAAATAAACTTGCACTGATTGATCTTAAAATATATCAGTGCCTTTGTTGTGTCTCAATATGCACCCAGTAATGTTTTTGTCTAAGCATGTTTATAAAAATTACTTTAAAATCCTAATTTAACTATGGCCTAATTCTGGCTTAGTCTAAGCCATGTCTGTGATACCAGGCCTATACGTGTATTATTTAACATATTTAATCATACCCTATAATATTTTAAATTTGCATTTGACTATTTTTATTAATTTTGAGGAATACTGAATCTGTTTTTGTGAAGGTGAGATGAGTAAACACATGTTGATATTTAGTCTAGAGCTACAGTAAGATCGTGTTGATATTTAGTCTAGAGCTACAGTAAGATCGTGTTGATAATTAGTCTAGAGCTACAGTAAGATTGTGTTGATATTTAGTATTGAACTACAGTAATATCATGTTGATATTTAGTCTAGAGCTACAGTAAGATCGTGTTGATATTTAGTCTTAAACTACAGTAAGATCATGTTGATATTTAGTCTAGAGCTACAGTAAGATCATGTTGATATTTAGTCTTAAACTACAGTAAGATCATGTTGATATTTAGACTTGAACTACAGTAATATCATGTTGATATTTAGTCTAGAGCTACAGTAAGATCGTGTTGGTATTTAGTCTTAAACTACAGTAAGATCGTGTTGATATTTAGTCTAGAGCTACAGTAAGATTGTGTTGATATTTAGACTAGAACTACAGTAAGATCATGATGATATTTAGTCTAGAACTACAGTAAGATCATGTTGATATTTAGTCTTGAACTACAGTAATATCATGTTGATATTTAGTCTAGAGCTACAGTAAGATCGTGTTGGTATTTAGTCTTAAACTACAGTAAGATCGTGTTGATATTTAGTCTAGAGCTACAGTAAGATCATGATGATATTTAGTCTAGAGCTACAGTAAGATCATGATGATATTTAGTCTAGAACTATAGTAAGATCATGTTGATATTTAGTCTTAAACTACAGTAATATCATGTTGATATTTAGACTAGAACTACAGTAAGATCATGATGATATTTAGTCTAGAGCTACAGTAAGATCATGTTAATATTTAGTCTTAAACTACAGTAAGATCATGTTGATATTTAGTCTAGAACTACAGTAAGATCGTGTTGATATTTAGTCTAGAGCTACAGTAAGATCATGTTGATATTTAGACTATAACTACAGTAAGATCATGTTGATATTTAGTCTAGAGCTACAGTAAGATTGTGTTGATATTTAGTATTGAACTACAGTAATATCATGTTGAAATTTAGTCTAGAGCTACAGTAATATCATGTTGAAATTTAGTCTAGAGCTACAGTAAGATTGTGTTGATATTTAGTCTTAAACTACAGTAAGATCATGTTGATATTTAGTCTAGAACTACAGTAAGATCATGTTAATATTTAGTCTTAAACTACAGTAAGATCATGTTGATATTTAGACTAGAACTTCAGTAAGATCATGATGATATTTAGTCTAGAGCTACAGTAAGATCATGTTGATATTTAGTCTAGAACTACAGTAAGATCATGTTAATATTTAGTCTTAAACTACAGTAAGATCATGTTGATATTTAGTCTAGAACTTCAGTAAGATCGTGTTGATATTTAGTCTTAAACTACAGTAAGATCATGTTGATATTTAGTCTAGAACTACAGTAAGATCGTGTTGATATTTAGTTTAGAGCTACAGTAAGATCATGTTGATATTAAGACTAGAACTACAGTAAGATCATGATGATATTTAGTCTAGAGCTACAGTAAGATCATGTTAATATTTAGTCTTAAACTACAGTAAGATCATGTTGATATTTAGTCTAGAACTACAGTAAGATCGTGTTGATATTTAGTCTAGAGCTACAGTAAGATCATGTTGATATTTAGACTATAACTACAGTAAGATCATGTTGATATTTAGTCTAGAGCTACAGTAAGATCATGTTAATATTTAGTCTTAAACTACAGTTAGATCATTTTGATATTTAGTCTAGAACTACAGTAAGATCGTGTTGATATTTAGTCTAGAGCTACAGTAAGATCATGTTGATATTTGGACTATAACTACAGTAAGATCATGATGATATTTAGTCTAGAACTACAGTAAGATCATGTTGATATTTAGGCTTGAACTACAGTAATATCATGTTGATATTTAGACTAGAACTACAGTAAGATCATGATATTTAGTCTAGAACTACAGTAAGATCATGTTGATATTTAGTCTTGAACTACAGTAATATCATATTGATATTTAGTCTAGAACTACAGTAAGATCGTGTTGATATTTAGTCTAGAGCTACAGTAAGATCATGTTGATATTTAGACTAGAACTACAGTAAGATCATGATGATATTTAGTCTAGAACTACAGTAAGATCTTGTTGATATTTAGTCTTGAACTACAGTAATATCATGTTGATAATTAGTCTAGAGCTACAGTAAGATCGTGTTGATATTTAGTCTTAAACTACAGTAAGATCATGTTGATATTTAGTCTAGAACTACAGTAAGATCCTGTATATATTTAGTCTAGAGCTACAGTAAGATCATGTTGATATTTAGTCTAGAACTACAGTAAGATCGTGTTGATATTTAGTCTAGAATTACAGTTAAGATCATGCTGATATTTAGTCTAGATCTACAGTAAGATCATGTTGATATTTAGTCTAGAGTTACAGTAAGATCGTGTTGATATTTAGTCTTAAACTACAGTAAGATCATGTAGATATTTAGTCTAGAGCTACAGTAAGATCATGTTGATATTTAGTCTAGAGCTACAGTAAGATCATGTTTATATTTAGTCTAGAACTACAGTAAGATCATGTTGATATTTAATCTAGAGCTACAGTAAGATTGTGTTTATATTTAGTCTAGAACTACAGTAAGATCATGTTGATATTTAGTCTAGAGCTACAGTAAGATCATGTTGATATTTAGTCTAGAACTACAGTAAGATCATGTTCACACACAACCTCTGCACTTATTCCTGATTTCTGTCACCATGGTTACACCAGAGCTGTCACTCAATACATAACAAAGTAACTGAATAACAGAAACAAAGTAACTGTGACTGATTTGAAAAGTAAGATATATCCTTCTAAATTAAAAGGTAATGTTTTACTTTACTAGTTACTTGAAAAAATGTATCTGATTACGTAAATTGCGTTACTTGTAATGTGTTACCCCCAACACTGAAAGCAATATATAGATTTTGTACAATATTTGTACAGTCACCTATTTAACGACAATTTCTTTAAACACATTATTATTGTATCAGATCCAGATCCAATTTCAATCGACTTCAATGTATACTGAATTAAACATGTCCAGAGAATTTTGGAGTAACTTGCTTTTCTGATGAGCAGTATTAAGTGCTTGTTGATTCTTTGCCACGGCCTGTTGAAGTAAAACAATATGAGACATTTAATTTATTTTTAGATTGTATGGGTTTGTTCAGTTGGGACAATATACTGTATGTGACTGGAGCACAAAATCAGTCATAAGCAGCAGAGGTATATGTGTAGCAATAGCCAACTATATATTGTATGGGTCAAAATTATACATTTTTATTTTATGCCAACAATCATCAAGATATTAAGTAAAGATCATGTTCCATGAAGATATTTTTTTTAAATTGCATACCATAGTTATATCACAACTTATTTTTGATTAATAATATGCATTGATAAGGACTTAATTTAGATTACTTTAAAGTTGATTTGTATTGTTGTATCTCGGCCAATTATTGTCCTACCTTAACGCATTTATTCAGCTTTCAGTTGATGTATAAATCTTAACTTAAAAAAGACCCTTGTGGCTGGTTTTGTGGTCCAGGGTCACATATGGCTTTATTTTCTAATGTTCTTAAATTAGATTTTTATATTGCCGTTGTTAGTGACATGCAAAGCTTGATGTTTCAGCTTCTTTCGAAACCATTTTTGTTTTATGGAGAAAACCATATTCAAACTGGCCAAATGGTGATACTCAGTATTGCTGTTCTGAATATCTGCGAGCCAGTCATAGCAGTGTAGATATGTGTAATAATTACAGCACGAAGCACTGAGAGCGGCCGGTCTCTCTGGATGGGAACGGATGGCCTGGCCTGCTTTACAGGCTGTTGAAGGCAGTAATGTGGCCTGACCTTCCCGAGATTTTCAGGGTCTCTCTTAATTTGGGAACGTACCAACACACAGCATGAGGACAGCTCTGTTTCGGTCCAGAGAAAGGTCACCTTGGACTGGTGTGGAATTGGAAGCCCATGGCGCTGCTCTGCCTCCGTAATAAATGAGTGAGGAACAGACTGCAGCTCTGTGTGGACTCCTGAGAGGACGAGGAACGGCAAAACTCACGCCGTCCCTGACCTCCGCCTAACTCACAGTTTAACTACAGTCTCTGGTGTAACTAACTGAAGCCACAGACTCCCGTCATCAAACTGCTGCTTCCTCAGCTAAACAAAACATCATCATTATCTGACCGTCAGTGCAGGCCATTAGAGAGCATCTTTCTAGAGACTCCAGAATAGTCACAGGAAAATTATGTGGATCGTATATGTTTACTTTTTGTGTGTCAGACAGAAAGTGGAAAAATATGTGCATTTTTATTTGTTTATTTATTTCTCTATCCGTTTGTTTGTTTACAGTTGCCTATGAGTCGTATTTGTTTTGTTTTGTTGTTTGTTTGTTTTCTGTTTTTCTCTTTGTAGCTCTGTCCTTTCTTGAGACATTTTGAACTGTTGTATGGAAGACATGGTTTAATTAATTAATTAGTTCATCAAACAGTGTTTTCCATTCACAGTTATTAATTATTTTATTTTATTTTGGGGAATACCACACCCATGCAGTGTTGTTGTTATTATTACTGTTTGTATGCCATAGTTTCCTTTGAGGAAAAAAACAATACAAATAATAATAATATATATGTATATATATATATATATATTTCAGTCAGGACCTCTTAAGTCAAAAAAGAATACCATAGACAGGCCTTTAGTCAAATTTTGTATTGGCATATTTACTAAAGTTACATTTGGCGGTATGGCTCTGTTCCAAGTTCCCTGTCCTCTTCATGAGCTCCATGAAAGCCAAGACAGGGAAACAGCAGCCACTTCAGGGGCAACCCTCCCATTTTAGGAATAGGAGAGTAGCACAAAAACCCCCAACAAACCATACCAGGCGATCCTCCCTGGCTCTTCCAGCTAAAGAGCCAGCAGAGGAACCAAATGAGCATGCCGGAAGCCAATTTATGTTTAAAGAAAAAATAGCTAAATTAACTACGTGAAGTCAGCATAAGAATGGAGATAGAATAAATATTTTTTAAATAACGCACCCAACAGCTACTGAAGCCATGCATTTTTATTTAAACCACAGATTAGAGAGCTGCACTCATAGCTTTTTGAGCCTCAAGGATGGCTCGAGCGTCAGGTCGGAGGTAACGTTCATAAGCAACTGAAGACCATCGCCCCATGGCCTTCAAGGTAGAGACAGAAGTGGAGGAAGCTGCAGTCGTAGCAGCCCCTATGCGCAGAGAATGAGCTGTGTAGCGTTCTGGGGAAAGACCACAGTATTGGCAGAGAAGACGGAGACGGGAGGCAAACCAGGCTCTGGACATAGGTTTTCCCTCCTCTGTGGAAAACAATGGGTCCTGCGGACCAGCTTGTGGACGGCTTCTCAAGTAGGCCAACATGGAAGACAGAGGACAAAACAAAACTGAGTTAGATTTAGAAATAAAAATTACTGTGCCTTCCTTGTTTTTATCAGTTTTAGAATGCTTTAGATACACGGTGAAGTAGTGAGAATAAATGGTTACATCGGAAATTGTGAGGTCTTGTGATGAATTAAAAGTATCAGTGCGTGTGGTAAACTCGCCACCTCTGAGAAAACCATAGAAAGCTGTGAGCAAAGCAGACTCTAGCATTAAATCAGTATAAGACCCAAAGCATCCTTCTCTTAAACGTGATATTAACTTTAGCAAGAGTGAAAGTGTTAAGGGGAGACGTTGATCGTTGCCTTGAGGTTTTTCTTTTTTGAGGCCATTAATCAGGAGACGAATCGATGGATTTCCTAGTAAGCTGGTGGTAGACGGATCCAAGCAGCGCAGGTGGAATTGGATACCGGCGACCATACTTTTGATGCTTGAAGGCTGCATTTTCCTTGATTCGTAACAGTGGACTATAAAAGCACTAACACATGAAACATTGACCGGAAGTACAGCTACAGAGAGAGTTGCACAGAAAGAACTGAAGTGAGACCAAGCAGAGTCGTACATTTTTTATGTAGTTTTAGCTAGACCATTACGCATATAGTGAGCGGCAGAGTGCAAATATGATTGAAAGGTCATGTCTAGTCTAGTACAGTTTGGCTGAAAGAGGGACAGACCAGGCTGGATGGTGCTGCCTCCGGGCACAGGAGGTGGAATTTCTGAAATTCAAACCGAGACAAAGAATCAGCAATTTGGTTGTTTAAGCCAGGAATGTGAGCAGCCCGAAAATTGAAGTTACCCAATACGGATAACCAAGTAAGGCGCCTAACAAAACGGTTTATAAACGGTACTGAGGAGCGACCCTTATTAATAATATTGACAGTTGCTTCATTGTCACAGAAGAACATAATTTGTTTCCTTGTCCAGTGCTTACCCCACAAAATACAAGCTATCACGATAGGGTACAACTCCAACAAAGCAGTTGACAGGGTATTAGCAGGTACAGATAGCAGTTCATTTGGCCATGCACTAGCAAACCACTGAGCATTAAATACCCCCCCAAAACCAACGGAAGGCACGGCATCTGTGTATAATTTAAGGGTTGCAGAAGACTCCAGCTCGTCATAATAGAAAAACGAGATGCCGTTCCAGTTAATAAGGAGCAAAGACCAGAATCGGAGATCTGATCTGCAACCTTCATCTAGGGTAACTATATCATTAAGGTCTTTAACTGACTTTGAGAGGTCAAGGAGCCTGGCTATGAAAGACCTTCCCTGTGGAATTATGCGCATCGCGAAATTAAGATGGCCAAGTAAAGAGAGCAAATCTCTTTTAGAAAAAGATGCAGATTTTTTAGCATTTCTCATAACTTCTCTGATGCGATTTATTTTCTCTGACGGCAGGGAAGCTTGCATTAAGTTAGAATCTAATGTGATGCCTAAAAATTCAATGGCTTTAAAAGGACCTAGTGTTTTCTCCTCGGAAAGAGGAACACCCAAATCGTTGAAGGTGCACTTTAGCGCCGAGATGCAATGGTCCGGCTTAACATGTGGGTAGTCGACTAGCAAAAAATCATCTAAGAGATGAAGTACGAACGGCAATTTGCAGTTATTGAGAAGAATCCAACACAGCGCCTCTGACAGAGTATCAAATATTTTTGGACTGCTGCGACAGCCAAAGGTGAGCCTAACCGAAAAATACAACTTATTTTGCCATTTAACGCCAAATAAATGCCATTGCGATAGATGTAAAGGCATGACTTTAAAAGCGTCCGAGATATCTGCTTTTGTAAGCCAAGCACCCCTACCTGCTTTTTTGATTAACTTTATTGCATCATCAATGGTAGCGTAAAACAGAGAAAAAGGAGCTAGAGGAATGAGACTGTTAACACTTTGAGATGAATCATTATGAGGGGCAGATAGATCAATAATTAAACGCTTTTTCCCTGAATATTTACGAGTCGCGATTCCTATCGGATTAATTCGATAGTCAGGAAAGGGCGGATCATCAAATGGCCCAATCATAAATCCTTTCTTAACCTCCTTCTCTAACAAGGAATCGACTACTTCAGGCTCCTTTAAAGCAGAAAGCAAATTTTTACAGACTAGAGAATAATCAGGCATCCAAGACAACCCTGCAAAAAACCTTGAACAAGACCAGTTATTAAGTAATTGACGAAACAGCGATTAGGGTGATTTCTCAACGCCCGACCCAGCTTTGAAATGTTGACTGGGGTTGATGGATTTATTTCTTTTTCTCCTTTTTCATAAAGCGTGTTCGTCTCGGGCACACGGATTTGGGGTGGCCGTCTCCACAGTAACTACAAGCATGAACATATTTACAATTATAGAATTTGCAAACATTTTCATTAAAATTATAACACAGTGGAGTGGCAAATGGCATCACCTTAGGATCAGGTTGCAAGCTTGAGCCAGGTTTAGGAGATTGGAGAGCGACAGTTTTGGGGCATAGATTGGGCGTGTGAGTGTGAGAGCCGCAGATAGAGCAGGAGAGAGCTTGATGACCGGTAAAGTGTCTGCTGATGAGGGTTAAGTCGACTACAGACCAGTCCAGTCTCTGATTGAATCGCTGAATGAACATGGCAGCTTTTGCGGATAAAGACTTATGATATTCATAAAAGAGAGTTCCTCCATATGTGAGAGATAAGTCAGCGATAATAGCCAAATACGTGTCTAGCTCGGCTCTACGAGATGGAAAAACTTCGCTTTTAACATCTCTGAAAACTCCAAATGCTACGATAAATTCAGCCAGAGTCAAAGTTTTTGAAAGTCGGGGGTCATTGTCTTTAAGCATGACGGACACATCGCCACAATCAACAACACGCCCGTCACTTAATTCTGGGCCCAGTAATATTTTTACAAGGTTGACATCATTACCTGCAATTATTTGGCTTCTCAACTGATGGGAGATTGCAGCAGATGGCGAAAAGAATGTAGAACCAGTGGACACGGGAACTGCACTTCCCATAGTCCTCCGCGGGATTATCGCCGGAATGACGTCATCAACCTGTTGCTCGGCTCCAGGTAGTCGCACAGTGACAGTGGTTGACGCGGTGTTCGAGGAATCCGGGCCGGAGAGAAGATTTCCCGATATCCTGGATGCTGAGCCAGACTCCAGAGCCTGGATTCTGGAGTTTATGTTAGAGATCGAAGACTGGATACTTGCCAATGTTGACAACACTGGATCATTGTTTTGAATCGTGGAGTGGCTTGATCGGGCTGAGCTGGAAAGACTACATGCCCGTTTGGGTGCACCAGTGGCCGAAATGGGAGCCGGCTCGAGGTTTTTCCTTTTCTGCATATTTTTCTTGCCGGAGATTTGAGGTGGAGACTGGGGAGCTGGGACATCAATACTTTCACAAAGCAAGGTAAACAGTTCCTCGTGAGTAGCTCCGGTCGGAACCGGGATATGGCTTTTAAACAGAACCTCCAATATGTGTGACGACGACACATCCCTCCCAGATGCACTCAACCACTTTTATTCACGGTTTGAAATGCAGAACAACACATCTGCACAAAAACTGCCCACACCTCCCAGCGACCAGGCACTCTGTCTGTCTCCAGCCGACGTAAGGAAGACCCTATCTAGGATTAACCCACGCAAGGCTGCGGGTCCTGACAATATACCTGGCCGCGTACTGAAAGACTGTGCTGAACAGCTGACAGATGTCCTAACAGATATCTTCAACATCTCGCTGAGCCAGGCAGTCATCCCCACATGTCTCAAATCCACGACAATCATACCGGTACCAAAAAAATCACCTGTGTCCTGTCTAAATGACTACCGTCCCATAGCACTGACTCCAATCATAATGAAGTGCTTTGAGAGGCTAGTCATGCACAACATCAAAACCAGCCTCCCCAACACACTCGATCCGCTCCAGTTTGCATACCGCCCAAACCGCTCTACAGATGATGCAATTTCCTCCACCCTCCACCTGGCTCTTACCCACCTAGAAAATAAAGACTCATATGTTAGAATGCTGTTCATCGACTTCAGCTCAGCATTCAACACAATAATCCCACAACAGCTCATCAATAAATTAAGCCTGCTGGGCCTCAACAACTCCCTCTGCAATTGGATCCTGGACTTTTTAACCGGAAGACCTCAGTCAGTTCGGGTCGGCCACAACACCTCGAGCACTACCACACTGAGCACAGGGGCCCCACAGGGCTGTGTGCTCAGCCCGCTGCTCTTCACGCTGCTGACCCACGACTGCACTGCCAAGTTCAGCTCCAATCACATCATCAAGTTTGCCGATGACACATCAGTGGTAGGTCTCATCAGCAACAACGATGAAACGCACTACAGAGAGGAAGTGGCACAGCTGGCTGAATGGTGTGGCGCTAACAACCTGTCCCTCAATGTGGAGAAGACAAAGGAGGTTGTGATGGACTTCAGGAGAAACTCTGTTGACCACCCCCCACTGACCATCGACACCTCGACTGTGGAGAGAGTCAGCAGCACTAAATTCCTGGGGGTGCACATCACAGAGGACCTCACCTGGACTACCAACACCAAGTCTATCTCCAAGAAGGCACAACAGCGCCTACACTTTCTCCGCCGGCTGAAAAGAGCAAGCCTCCCTCCACCCATCCTCACCACCTTCTACAGGGGTACCATTGAGAGCGTGCTGACCAGCTGCATCACTGTCTGGTACGGAAACTGTTGTGCAGCAGACCGCAAGACCCTCCAGCGGACAGTGAACACCGCTGCAAAAATCATTGGTGCCCCTCTCCCCTCCATCCTGGACATTTTCCTTACACGATGCTCCAGCAAAGCAAAAAGTATCGTGGAGGACCCCACCCACCCCTCCCACAGTCTCTTCCAGCTCCTACCCTCAGGTAGACGGTACCGAAGTATCAGAGCCCGCTCCGCCAGACTGCTCAACAGCTTTTTCCCCCAGGCTGTGAGAGCCCTGAACTCAAATCACACCGCCCCTCTCTGAAACCCCAAACAACACCCCCCCCCCCACCTTACCACATCTCAGGAAAAAACTGTTAAACTTTTATCTCTGTGAAATTCAGGTGAGCGGGCCTGCACAAGCCACCTGTAGCAACACCTGTAGCAACACACACATGCACTAGACACTTTCACACACCATTGTGTGTCCATAATCCCACAAAGACTGACTGTAATATACGACTGTAATGTATGTATGTTTACTGGCTCATGCACCACAAATCACCTTACACTGTTCCCCAGCCAGCTGCTTGAATGTCTCTCTTTTGCACATGTACAGTATTTGAAGTCATCTGCACAGTTGTACAGTTTGTATTTTTTTGTACAGTTTGTATTTTTTGTTTCCTGTTTTTTAGTTTATGTATAGGTAACCACTTTTATATATAGCATATGTATAGTCAAAGCTGACAGTAGGTTAGTTTGTGTATAGGTTTATACTGTTTTACTTCGTGTTGTATATCTGTATTTATGTAGCACCGTGGTCCTGTGAGGCACGACATCTCGTCCCACTATATGTCCACACATGTAGTGGAATGACAATAAAGCTCAACTTGAACTTGAACTTGATATCTTAGGCAGAGGCCAGTCGCTAATGCCGGAAGGACAAGAGGATTTACTTGCCAAACGAGTGCTCCGACGGACAGAAACATTGTTCTCATCTATAATAGCTTCCCCTGTTTGGCTTTGATGTTGTTGAGATTCTTCGATTGATTCGACCCACAGATCTTCGTCATTGGCAGCAGAAGACATGATAACCAGCTGGGTGAGTAACGTCAAAAACAAGTGTAATTTCATGGTACGGCAACATACAGTGAGGCTCTTGCAAGCAGCATACAGAGGAAGCAGCAAAGCAAGCAACAGAAGCTGGGTTTAAGTAAGGCGCTCTGTTTGAGATTTTCCAATTGAGAGCTTGAGTCGGATCAGCTGATAGGGGCCGGGTTTGAATTTCTTCAATCAGCTAATAGCGGAGCTTGACTACGAGGCCTGCCTGAACTAACGCAGAATGCTTGATATATGTTACATTTTTTTATTTTGTCAATATTTTTTTAAATATATTAGCTTAGTCATTTTTACAGTTGCAAAAATTGCTAAAAGTTTAGTTTGTGAAATTAAATGCTTTGGTTAATGATAAAATGCAGAATATCTATTTAGTTAACATTTGAGTCTTCAGATCTCAGCATGATTTTGTTGGACATCAGCACAGATTAAATGTGCACACATTTGTTTCCAAATGACTGATGAGATAGTTTGATGTAGTTGTGGTTATAGATGGAGCAGCATGTGCTAATGGGATGAGAGTCGCACTGCTGGGTCGACTCGTTGACTGCTCTTCTGGACGAGTCGGTGAATAGTGAAAATGAGTAGTCACACAAATCCTGATAGCTAGAAGAGATATGCGCTTTGATGTGTGTTTTCATCACGCAGCAGGCATGTAGTCCCTGCCAGAGTGGGTTATATGAGTCTCCCAGATATTGATTATAGTGGTTTACACAAATTGCTCAGTCTGGGAAGTGCATGGCAAATGTTGTTCTGTATGTGGGGTTGTACGTTTGAACATTCAGCTGCAGTCTGTCTGTTTAATAACGGTTCTGGCAGCCGTTCTGTGCGATTGGTCAGGCCTGTGCCAGCTGTGCACGGATGGACGCTTGTGCTGGAAACGGTGCCAGGCGCTCGGATGCCAGGACTGATGATGGACATGGAGTACCAGCTGCCCGACTGACCCTTCCAGCAGAACCACAGTCATTTTTCACACAGACCTGTCTGTCTGTCAGTATGCTGATGTGAAAGCCACTAATAAACCAGTAACCTCATTCAGCATCTCTGTTTCTAGAGATACATTCATGTTTCATGTTGTGACTGTAAATAGGAAAGGCTTTTCTTGGATGGAAAGAAAGAGCAAGACGGGGAGAGCTTGCCTTTTTTCAGCAGTTTTTACTTTGGACTCAATTTTGGTTGGACAGCTGCGCTGAAATAAATATCTGTTAATGTCTTCTACTAACGTCATTTGCTGCCATTTCAACTTTGTCAGTTGTTGGCCTAAATTTGCCATTTTTATATTTTGATTAAAAAACAGGATCTTTTAAATTTAGACGATATTTTCAACATTGATAATAATCAGAAATGTTTCTGATCAGCATATTATTATGATTTCTGAAGATCATGTAACACTGAAGACTGGAGTAATGATGCTGAAAATACAGCTTTGATTACACAGAAAACATCTGTAATAAACAGTATTACTATTTTTTACTGTATTTTAAAAAAATCTCACAGACTTCAATCTTTTAAACTTGTCTTCTGGTGCATTTAAGTCATGTCAGAAACATAATATTTATGTTAAATGCACAGGAACATCACAACAAAGTCATAATTATGAGTACGGAACTCTCAAGAAAATAATAAAACTAAGTTGCATGTACAAAATATCATTGTATTGTACAGTAAATTGCAATATATAACAATTACATTTATAGAATTTTCATAAATTGAATACAAATAAAGCAAAAACAATCCTGATGCATATTTTTTATTGATAATTTTGTAGAAGTAGAGTAAAAATCATGTAGAATTGTATGTAGAAAAGGTACATGATTAAAAGATTAAATAAATGATTTTAACATACCTAGCATCATAATGATGACTTCGCAACTCGAAAATACAAAGTTTTCGGGAAGATAATTTGATTTGATAAATATTAATCAGTAGCTTTTGGTAACAAATCAAATGATTGTTACCTAGAGATATAATTATACAAAAAGTATTCAAACACACATCTTATCAGAACATTATTTTTTTTTTTTTAATTAACCATATACTGTATATGTTAGAAATACATGATTAGCACCTTAAATTAATATTTATTGTATTATTGACAGCAGGTTTTACACTAAATGTTAATACATTTGATGCTATTTACACTAAGCAAAAATATTTGTTTCTTAGTGATATGCTATTTTAGTGAGTACAATTAACGATAGAGTCGTTAATTAGTGTAAATAGTAAATAGAGTAAAAGGTAGTTAGATGCTATTTATACTGCAAATAGTGGCATGTATCTGCACCTAAGTACTACACTGCATTATAAAACAGTATGCAATAATAACATATCGAGTGTAAGCTATCACATGTATAAAAATTATTAAATGGATGCCACCTTATTGGGATAATAGAGCCCTCCTTACAGCTATTCTAACTCAACCTAATAAACTCTTTATTAAATTCCTGTAAGACACTTTATTTACACTTGTGATGGATAAAGAGTTCAGCAAAATATGGATTCGAACTCGGGTCGATTGCACCAAGAGTTACAGTTTCTGTTGTGTTTTGTTCATCTTCTGCAATTGTGTCTATCCCAAGCAGACTTTAGTGGGTGGAGATAGTGTAGCCTCTGCCAACAAGGTGGGTTATTTGAAGTGTAAATAGACACTTTGTTAATATTAACATTTCTGGTTATTTAAATTGATCGGGGGACCCCTTGAATTGTAGGACCCCAGGCAAATGCCTGCCTTTCCTGCCCTATTGCTACGCCTCTGAGTATCCCTCCATTACAAACATTAAAAAAGTATTTCTACACACAAGCAGTGCTATTTAAATAGCACTCAGAGCTGTTGTCTATGTAGTAGCTCGCTAGGGTTGATTCACAGGTTTTTACCATGTCGTTCATAAACTCACATCAATCACTTATGGTTTAAGCGCTCTGGTTTCTGAGAGACAGGCGTGTCGTTCCCATGTTTACCTCCGAGCCCAACAGATGTGGGAATCATGTAAATGAGGACTTAGGCCTGGGGCAGCGTCTCACGGAGCGCGTGCAGATCTCTCTCGCTCCAGATAAACGTCTGTCTCATCTGACTTACTGTCGTCGTCAAACCCCAAACCCTCTGCGCTCACACGCCTGCAGGATCTCGACAGATATTATGACAGCGCACAGATATTAGAATGATAAAACACACTGAAAACATGACAGGCCTGTGTTTTCAGTACAAGCAATCTGTTGGGTTTGCTTGTCTGTGATTCAAAACCGGGTTTGATTAGGATGTTGCTACAACTCTCGCTGCTTTCAAGTTAACTTCTGCTGCAAAAACACTTAATGAAATCAATGCTATTTAATCCAAAGATAGAAAAACAAGTGGCCGTTTCACTTATTTCCCCCATATACACATATAAACTCAATACAGCATGCTTCCCATTCTTCACAATAAACAACCAATTTATCTTCTTGTTTAAGTCATTTAAATCACCTGAGCTACTGAAACTGGCACAAAACAGCCTTTAACTACTGATATACTCATGTTCAGTGTGCAAAATCACAGCACTTGTGGGGAATTTGGTTATTTTGTATTTATTTTTTACAATCTAGCTAAATTGTATTTACCAAATGTATTTACAATATTTATAATTACAATGATTGAATAATTAATTTCACAGCATCTTCATAAATAGCAAAAACACAAATCATGTGCATTATTTATTCATAATTTTGTAAAAGTGGGGTTAATAAATCCCCAACAAAAGTGACTTGAATGCACATGATATAATAATTACAACTGTTAAACTCATACACATGATGTTCCCCGGAGGAACGCACCATTAATTATTGTAGTTGGAGCCATATCTCTTAAGTTCATGCATATCCTTCGTCCTAATTATTATAAAAGACCTCACCTTATGTGTTTAAATCCTTACCTCATATCAAAGACGATTTCTCAGATATCCATTATGTTACTCTGGGTGTTTCTCGTTTAGATGTGAGCTCTGCTGAGAGCTTGTAACGCTGTGGCATCTTTTCCATCACAAACTTATCTACAGATTGATGCGTGTATTTTTATTTTCCTCTGGAATACATTCTGCAATACATAGATGATATAGGACTGATTGCAGATGCAGGCACACTTTCTTGGCTGTTGGGATATATTTGTGGCTGATTCGACTCTCCCATTGTCAATACAAGATCTCAGCCCAAAATTAATGCAACCCTTGATGGAAATAAATGCTGTAAGAATCCACCCGCCGTCACAGAAAGCGGAGTCCAGCGGCCTGGTCAAAGGTTTAATGCATGTTCGGTCCTTTTTTTGGCACTTCTGAAAACCACTTGATTTTATCAACTTTTGTTTCTAATTTAATTCTGACTCCTTTCTCGTTTAAGTCTGACTCCAATTTCAAGTGTTCGTTGAATACAAATACTGCTAATAATTTTAAAAATGGATCATAATGTTCGTTGTATAATTTAAATACCTGATTATTCCGGACTCACTATACTTTCAATTATCCGTTCACTGGGGACCTAATGTCTCTTAAGTCTCACGTTGGCCTTACGTAGATCTCACGATCACAAACTCACCAGTCTGATGCTAGTCAGAGGGTGTGGGTAGACTAATACCTGATTCTCTGCCGCCCACTGCTTGCTCATGAAAAAAAAGTTGACTTAGTCTTTTTCCTGTAGACAGAGATCAGAAGGTCTCCGATGACATGCCTACTCCTCCTATCAGTCATGAGCCTTCAGTTTGACCTATCGTGGACACAGATTTACACAGTTTACTAATCATAATGATTTCAGGAGAGTTCAGAATAAATCAAATATAACATTTTATTATCAGTCAGGTAAATATGTATTATGCCAATTGCATGCCAATTCAAAGATATCAAATCATATCAATACAAAACATCAAATTCTCAAAGATTAATCTAAGAGTAAAAGATGCATATCTGACCTTGAGACACATACCACACTACAGACTTTCTTGCTACAGACTCACAATGACTGATTTGCTGCTTTCCCTTAAATACCACAAGAACAAACGGGCCATAAAAATGTATTCTCGGCCCCAAAAGATTACATCTGTGTATGGGGGATGAGAAGCCTCTGTAGAAGCTGTTCAAGCACCCAAATGGTCACACCTGGTGTAGAGCAATGTTTATCAGATATTGAATGGAGACCGCCCACAAAAGAACTACAGAAGTTTTTGATCTTTCTCATTGAGTCCATTTTACTAGTCACACAGAGACCTTTAGAACGATATCAAACATGACCGGGTCAGTTTGTAAGTCTGGCAACTTGAGTCCTTGACACTTCTATGTCATGCTCAGGGGTTAGATTAGAAAGTTTATTGTTTTGTTGCATGGCATGTGTGTTACGAGAGTTCATGAGTTTCGGCTTCACAATTAATTAATTTCATAAGGAAATAATTTCACTCCTATCAATGCTGTGACGGTGCATTAGATTGTTGAATCAATGGCGTGCATAATTAAAGAAAAAAGCGCTCCATCTTTTTGGCCAGGTAATGTATATTAAGCGATATCTAATTAATTTAACGAACTTAAATTGGAATGTTTTCTTAACCCTGTTATTTCAAGGTTCAAGGTTTCTTTATTTGTCACATAATAAATTATACAGTGTATAATTAGAAGTGAAATGTAAATCAAATCAGGTCCGCTCAGTGGACAGTGCAAAAAAATACAAATAAAAAATAAAATTCTATAAAGTAACACAACACAAGAGCATATAAATGGTAAAAGAAGAGAAAGAGTAAAATGTGCAATGGAATACAAAGTGCAAAACAATAAGATGTGCAAAACAATAATATGTGCAAAAAACAGTGTACTGGGACTTAATAAATAGTAATATGAATAAGAGGGATGTGCAGACGGGATGTTCAGGGGTATGTACACAAGCAGCAATATGAGTGATGAGAATATGGATGATTACAGTTAACAGTCTTGTAAATGTTTATGAGACTGGGTTTGTGTTGAGGAGCCTGATGGCCTGAGGGAAGAAGCTCCTCCTCAGTCTCTCAGTTTTTGCCAACATGCTCCTGAAGCGCTTGCCAGATGGCAGTAAACAGAAAAGATGGTTACTGGGGTGAGTTGAGTCTTTGATGATTTTAGCAGCTCTGCTTTTGCAGCGTTTGAGGTAGATGCCCTGCAGAGAGGGGAGAGTAGACCCTGAGATGCGCTCAGCTAAGCGCACGACTCTCTGTTGAGCTTTACAGTCCTGGTTTGAGGAATTGCCATACCACACTGAGATGCACTGAGTCAGTACACTTTCTATGGCCCCTGAATTGAAAGTTTTCACGATTGCTGGTGAGACCCTGAATTTCCTCAGCTGTCGCAGATGGTACAGTCTTTGCCTGGCTTTCTTAACCTGTGTTTGAATATGTGTAGTCCATGTCAGGTCCTCGGAGATGTTTACACCGAGGTACTTGAAGCTGCTCACCCTCTCCACAGGGGTCCCACTGATCATAAGAGGAGTGTAGGGCCGCTGCTGTCTCTTCCTGAAGTCCACGATCAGCTCTTTGGTTTTGCTCACATTCAGAGAGAGACAGTTGTCCTGGCATCATGATGTGAGTCTCTCCACCTCATCCAAGTATGCGGTCTCGTCATCGTTGTTAATGAGGCCCAGAACCACAGTATCATCCGCAAATTTGACAATAGAAGTGGAGCTGTGAGAGGACACGCAGTCGTGGGTGTATAGAGAGTAGAGCAGGGGGCTCAGGACACAGCTCTGTGGGGCTCCTATGTTCAGGGTGATGGAGTTGGAGGTGAACTGGCCGACTTTCACCACTTGTGGTCTGGCGGTGAGGAAATCTTAAATCCAGTCACAGAGTGAAGTGTTAAGGCCGAGGTCTGAGAGTTTGACAGCTAGCTTGGTGGGGACTATAGTGTTGAAAGCTGAGCTATAGTCAATGAATAGGAGCCTGACATAGTTGCCATTTTTGCTGTCGATGTGCGTGAGGGAGGAGTGCAGTACCTGGGTGATGGCATCATCAGTAGACCTATTTGGCCAATAGGCAAACTGAAGAGGGTCCAAAGTAGCAGGGATGGAGGAGCAAATGTGTTTCTTTAAAAGTCTCTCAAAAACCTTCATGACTGTCGATGTGAGGGCAACTGGATGATAGTCATTCAGGCAAGAGGGTTTACTGTTCTTAGGCACAGGGATGATGACAGATTTTTTAAAGGGGGTGGGAACCACAGAGGTAGCAACAAACCAGCAAGCTGTTCGGCGCAGGACCTCAGAACGCGGCCAGTAATCCCATCGGGTCCTGCTGCTTTTCTGACGTTCACTCTCCTTAGTTCCCTCCGAACCTCATCCTCCGACAGGGTAATTAAATGATCTCTGCTCTGTCTGCTGCTTGCTGACGCGCTGATCGGCAGAGTCGCGCCGCCGCCATTACATTCAAAGCGACCGTAGAAGGTGTTTAGCTCTTCGGCCAGTAACGGATCTGCTCTCACCTCTGTGGAGGAGTTATTTCCAGAGGAACATATGGTCTTCAGTCCCTGCCACATGCGTCGAGAGTCATTGAGCTGGAAATGTGACTCAATTCTCTCACTGTATCTGAGATTAGCGGCTCTTAGCGCCCGACGGAGAGCATTGCAAGATGTTTTGTACTCGCTCATGTTCCCTGACAACAGACCGGCGTTGTATGCGGCAGTACGATGGTTAACCGCATCACGGATTGATCTGTCCACCCACGGTTTCTGATTAGAAAAAGTCCTTATTGTTACCGTTTCAGTGGCCTGAGCGGTTAGTGTGTTTACGAAGCTTAATGCTACATCCGTGAATTCGCTGACGTCAGATGAACATGTCCCAGTCGACGTCATCAAGAGACGCCTGTAGCATAGCTTCAGAGTGGGAGGACCAGCGTCACTTCCCTTTCCACCGGCGGTTCATGAACGATCCTTTGTTTGTATTCCGGTGTGAGGAAGATGGCGGCATGATCTAATTTGCAAAAAGCCGGCAGTGAGTGGGCTTTGTAGGCATTTTTGAGCGGAGTGTAGCAATGATCGAGTGTATTCAGTCCTCTGGTTGGACAGGATATGTGCTGATGAAAGTTTAGCAAGACCTTTTTGAGGTTGGCTTTGTTAAAGTCCCCCGCGATGATACATGCAGCGTCAGGATGTATGTTGATATATCCGCTGAGTTCGTCATGGAGTTTGGACATGGCCAAGCTAGTATCTGCCTGTGGTGGAATATAAACGGCAGTGACGACGATTGATGAAAATTCCCGGGGCAGATAGAATGGGCGGCAGATAATGGAAAGATGTTCTAGATGAGGCGAGCAGGAACGCGACAGAATGGAGATATTTCTGGGGTCACACCATTTCTTGTTAATAAAGAAACACACTCCACAACCTTTGGTTTTACCGGCCTCGGCTGTTCTGTCCATCCGTAAAACAGAGAAGTTATCAGACGGCGTTACAGCGGTGTCCGGGACCGTCGGCGTGAGCCATGTTTCGGTCAAACAAAGGATGTTACAGTCTCTAATGTCCCGTTGGAAACTCATCCTGGCTCTAAGATCGTCCATCTTATTATCCAAGGATTGGACATTAGCGAGCAGAATACTCGGTAGAGGAGGACTGTGAGCCCTTTTTCTCAGTCTGTTGCGTATTCCAGCGCGTCTCCCGCGGTGTTTCTTTCGCCTCCTGGTATTATTGAGGCGGCCTTTGTCAGCTTCGGTGCTCCGAAGTATCTCCAATGGCCATGCTGGATCTGTGGTTAAAGTGTCCTGAATCAGGTTAGTGTAATGCTGTCCAATGTCCAAAAGTGTTCTTCTGTCGTACATAATCATTGCAGACGATACACGTATAAAAAGAGAAGTAAAAAAGTAAAAAATAGGTAAAAAAAAAAACATAAAGAGCACAATTCTGAGCGGAGCTAATTCACAGGCGTCTGAACTCAGCAGCGCCACCGGAAGTGATTTTGGAGCATGTGAGTTCCTGAACATGTTGACTGATGGGATATCATTATGGGATGACATGATGACAATGGGAGAGTCAAAGCAGCCATATATACATAGTTGTATTTAAGTATCCAAGACTCTCTCTCGAGCTATCTCGACTAACTTCCAGGCTTTTACTCTGAAGCACAGCAGATGATCCACATTCAGTCCAGTGCGTTCATAGCTTGCAGTGAAACATCTGTACAGAGCTATTTCACATTTCATTCGAAACACGTGCTCGGTCAGTACACCTCTAAACATTCCCAATGTCTTTAAATCAGCATGTGCAAAGAGCATGATGGCAATGTGTCCTTTATTTCCATAGAAGCCTGCCACTGGCTGTATTTACAGTACTGAGTACTGTGAGCAGGTTTGACTTCAGCACTCGCGCTCAGCCGGACAGAAAGTATCAGAGCTGACAGTCTTTCTCAGACCAGAATGACTCATCTGCTCTTTGTATTTCATTACAGGTTTAATTCTAGAACTTTCTTCAGAAACAAAGAACAGTTGGTGCAATATTAATATTAATGAGGCCCGTCCTAGAGAACAAACTTCTGCTTTTAAAGGGTCTCGCACTGAACATACAGCCAGGTGCTCAAAGCACAAGCGACGCGAGCACAGTGGGTATATTTAGATCAGAGCTGTGGAATAAAGAGATTTAGGAAAGACACTACAGGCCAAAACCATTGTGTTTACACACAGTGGTCAGTTTTGAGATTTAGGGTTATTTGGCCTTTTCATAATGTGATGTTTGAGACTAATGGAAAACATTACATCCAAAATACATGTTTGTGTTTATTTTATTCAGCAGCACTTACAGTACATACACTAAAACTTACAGTTGAATTCCTAACTATACTCTGAAGGATTTTACTGATGGGTTTGTTCATATATCATTCACATTTATTTACACCACAATGTATTCCTAAAAACATGGCAAAAAATGCATATCTTTAAAGGCTATTAGTTTGTTTCTCCAGTCCAGCAGCTCTTACATGCACCAAAACTTACAGTTTTATTCCTCTCTTTATTCTATATCTATACTCTACATCAGAATGATTTACAGAACATTTTCTTCCTTAAAACATGGCAAAAATGTATGTTTTTATTATAATGTTTTGGTCTGTTGAGAGTATTTCATGATTTATGGAGACATAACAGGAAAAATGATGTCTCAACAAAATTAAACAAAGTTAAACAAGATTTATCCAGTGTTCAAATTTTATTTTTATCTTCAAATGGTGACTTTTTTATCACTCTCTACTGTGGGATTTTGCCACACACACGGCAACGGCAAACACGCTGATTTACTTCCGGTTTGTCGTTGACGCGTGTTCTGAGCTGAATCTCCGCCAAGCCAATTGTTTATCGTCTATTTTCTATCTTAAATTCCGATTTGATACACAATAATTTGTGTTTCTATAACGTGTGAATATATTCCCGATCGCATTCTGCAACGAGAATAATCAGAGCGGCTTGTTATCGCAAGTTTTATTTTGATTTCCCAAGTCCGCTATTAGCTTATAGCCCGTTAGCAAAGCCAGCGCGGGTTCCGCTAACACAGCTAATACCCCTATTTCACACACGCATACACACATTTAACATTGTTTCACTGTTACTTGCTTAAATGGCAGATTCGTGTCTACCTTTGTGTGCAGGTGAGGACACGTTCGAGCTGCATTCGGCGCAGCTGGAGCTGGAGGCCGTGGAGACACGGATCCGCGAGCTGCTTGGGAAACAGGCCCAGCTGAGGAAACGGATAGCAACGCTGGAAACATCTCGGGCTGACGCTCATAAGTCCGGGGTAAGTATGCAACGCACTGCTAACGCTCCCACCACCTCTACTCCGTGTGTTTCTCTGCACAGGCCCCGTGCACCCGGGACGCGATCGTCACAGATGGCCTTCACTCCGGCGCCGGGAAACCACGGACCCTGGGTGCAGCAGCGGAAGACGCGATCCAGGCCCCGGGCGACGACTTCTCCCCCCCCGGTCTTCGACATCTCATCCCGGAACCGCTTCGCCCCTCTCTGCGAGACTGATCGTGACGCTGTGGTCATCGGAGACTCAATCGTCCGGCATGTCCGTGCTACGTTAGCTGAAGGTAAAGTGCACACTCATTGTCTCCCTGGTGCTCGTGTTCTTGATGTTTCTGTGCAGATACCCGCGATCCTGAAGGATGACGAGAGCGTTGCAGCTGTTGTGATTCATGCGGGGGCTAACGACACCAAGCTGCGGCAGACGGAGACACTGAAGAGGGACTTCAGGAGCCTGATAGAGACGGTACGCAGCACATCGCCAGCGACGACGATCATTGTGTCAGGACCTCTTCCCACGTATCGACGAGGACACGAACGGTTCAGTAGACTGTTTGCTTTAAATGAATGGTTGTTTTCATGGTGTACAGAGCAGAAAATTCTCTTTGTCAATAATTGGAATCTTTTCTGGGAGCGTCCTAGGCTATTTCGTGCTGATGGCCTGCACCCCAGCAGAGTCGGTGCGGAACTCCTGTCAGACAACATCACCAGGACGCTACGCTCTATCTGACTAGTAAGCCAATTCTCCAATAACAGCTATGATGACTTTTGTTCTACCCACTTAAAAGATAAAGGTACTTGCAGTGTCCAATCTATACAGACTGTGTCTGTTCCCCGAATATTGAGTTCAAAATATAAATTTAATGCAGGATCTAGAACAAATCTGATCGTGATTAAACCAGAAAAATGCAAAATAAATGAACAAAAACAATTTTTAAAACTTGGGCTCCTAAATATCCGATCACTCACACCGAAAGCAGTTATTGTAAATGAAATAATCACAGATAATAGTTTTGATGTACTGTGTCTGACTGAAACCTGGCTTAAAACAAATGATTATTTTGGTCTAAATGAATCTACTCCACCAAGCTACTGTTATAAGCATGAGCCCCGTCAGACTGGTCGTGGCGGCGGTGTTGCAACAATATATAGTGATATTCTCAATGTTACTCAGAAAACAGGATACAGGTTTGACTCATTCGAAATACTTATGCTTAATGTTAAACTGTCAGATAAGCAAAATAAATCTGTCCTATCTCTTGCTCTGGCTACTGTGTATAGACCGCCAGGGCCATATACAGATTTTCTAAAAGAATTTGCAGATTTCCTCTCAGACCTATTGGTTACTGTTGATAAAGCACTAATTGTTGGAGATTTTAACATTCACGTTGATAATACAAATGATGCGTTAGGACTTGCGTTTACTGACCTAATAAACTCTTTTGGTGTCAAGCAAAATGTCACCGGGCCCACGCATCGTTTTAATCATACGCTAGATTTAATAATATCGCATGGAATTGATCTAACTGATATAGATATCATACCTCAAAGTGATGATGTTACTGACCATTTCCTTGTATCGTGCATGCTGCATATTACTGATATTAACTATATGGCTCCGCGTTATCGCCCAGGCAGAATTATTATTCCAGCCACTAAAGACAGATTCACAAATAACCTGCCTGATTTATCTCAACTGCTCTGTGTACCCATAAATACAGATGAACTAGACACAATTACTAGCAACATGGGAACTATTTTCTCCAATACGTTAGAAACTGTTGCACCCATCAAATTAAAAAAGGTTAGAGAAAAACGTGCTGCGCCATGGTACAACAGTTATACCCATTCTCTCAAGAAAGATACTCGTATTCTTGAGCGCAAATGGAGAAAAAGTAACTTGGAAGTCTTTAGAATTGCTGGAAAAACAGTATGTCCAGCTATAGACAGGCTCTAAAAACTGCAAGAACCGAGTATATCCACAAACTCATAGATAATCACCAAAACAATCCAAGGTTTTTATTTAGCACAAGGTTCAAGGTTCAAGGTTTCTTTATTTGTCACATGATAAATTATACAGGGTATAATCAAAAGTGAAATGTAGGTCAAATCAGGTCCGCTCAGTGGACAGTGCAAAGAATACAAATAAAATAAAAAATAAAATCAAAATTAAATTATATAAAGTAACACCACACAAGAGTATATATATATATATAGGTAAAAAAAAGAAATAAGAAGTAAAATGTGCAATAGAATAAAGAAAAGTGCAAAACATTAAAACACTAAGATGTGCAAAACAAATTGGATGTGCAAAAACAGTATATGGGACTTAATAAATATTAGTATAAACAGGAGGGATGAGAGGGATGTGCAACGGGTTGTATTGGGTATGCACACATAGCAGCAATATGGATGATGAGAATATGAATGTTTTTGTTATTTTTTTTACAGATAATAATGAGTCTTGTGAAAGTTTATGGAACTGAGTTTGTGTTAAGGAGCCTGATGGCCTGAGGGAAGAAGCTCTTCCTCAGTCTCTCTGTCTTTGCCATCAAGCTCCTGTAGCGCCTGCCAGATGGCAGTAAACGGAAAAGATGGTTACCGGGGTGGTTTGAGTCTTTGGTGATTTTAGCAGCTCTGCTTCTGCAGCGTTTGATGTAGATGACCTGCAGAGAGGGGAGTGTAGATCCTGAGATGCGCTCAGCTAAGCGCACGACTCTCTGCAGAGCTTTGCAGTCCTGGTTTGTGGCATTATTATACCACACTGAGATGCACTGAGTCAGAACACTTTCTATGGCCCCTGAATAGAAAGTTTTCAGGATAGCTGGTGAGACCCTGAATTTCCTCAGCTGTCGCAGATGGTACAGCCTTTGCCTGGCTTTCTTCACCTGAGTTTGAATGTGTGTAGTCCATGTCAGGTCCTCGGAGATGTTTACACCGAGGTACTTGAAGCTGCTCACCCTCTCCACAGGGGTCCCACTGATCATAAGAGGAGTGTAGGGCTGCTGCTGTCTCTTCCTGAAGTCCACGATCAGCTCCTTGGTTTTGCTCACGTTCAGAGAGAGGCAGTTGTCCTGGCACCATGATGTAAGTCTCTCCACCTCATCCAAGTATGCGGTCTCGTCATTGTTGTTAATGAGGCCCAGGACCACAGTATCATCAGCAAATTTAATGATAGATGTGGAGCTGTGAGAGGACACGCAGTCGTGTGTGTAAAGAGAGTATAGCAGGGGGCTCAGGACACAGCCCTGTGGGGCTCCTATGTTCAGGGTGATTGAGTTGGAGGTGAACTGGCCGACTTTCACCACTTGTGGTCTGGCGGTGAGGAAATCTTGAATCCAGTCACAAAGTGAAGTGTTAAGGCCGAGGTCTGAGAGTTTGACAGCTAGCTTGGTGGGGACTATAGTGTTGAAAGCTGAGCTATAGTCGATGAATAGCAGCCTGACATAGTTGCCATTTTTGCTGTCGATGTGAGTGAGGGAGGAGTGCAGTACCTGGGAGATGGCATCATCAGTAGACCTATTTGGCCGGTAGGCAAACTGAAGAGGGTCCAAGGTAGCAGGGATGGAGGAGCAAATGTGTTTCTTTAAAAGTCTCTCAAAAACCTTCATGACTGTCGATGTAAGGGCAACTGGGCGATAGTCATTCAGGCAAGAGGGTTTACTGTTCTTAGGCACAGGGATTATGACAGATTTTTTAAAGGGGGTGGGGACCACAGAGGTAGCGAGGGACTCATTAAATATGGATGTAAACAAACCAGCAAGCTGATCGGCACAGGACCTCAGAACGCGGCCAGTAATCCCATCGGGTCCTGCTGCTTTTCTGACGTTCACTCTCCTTAGTTCCCTCCGAACGTCGTCCTCTGAAAAGGTGATAGCATAATCATTGCTGCTCTGTCTGCTGCTTCCTGACGCGCTGATCGGCAGATTCGCGCCGCCATTAACGTTACACTCAAAGCGGCCGTAGAAGTTGTTTAGCTCTACGGCTAGCAACGGGTCTGCTCTCACCTCCACAGAGTTGTTGTTTCCAGAGGAACAGATGGTCTTTAGTCCCTGCCACATGCGTCGAGAGTCATTGAGCTGGAAATGTGACTCAATTCTCTCACTGTATCGGCGTTTAGCGGCTCTTACTGCACGACGGAGAGCATAGCAAGATGACTTGTACTCACTCATGTTTCCTGACAGAATACCGGCATTGTATGCGGCAGTTCGATGGTTAACTGCGTCACGAATCGTTCTGTCCACCCACGGCTTCTGATTTGAGAAAGTCTTTATTGTAACCGTTTCAGTGGCCTGTTCGGTTAGTGTGTTTACGAAGCTTAATGCTACCTCCGTGAATTCGCTGACGTCAGATGAACTCGCCCGGAACATGTCCCAGTCGACGTCATCAAGAGACGCCTGTAGCGTAGCTTCAGAGTGGGGGGACCAGCGCGTCACTTCCCTCTCCACCGGGGGTTCTTGAAGAATCCGTTGTTTATAATCCGGAGTGAGAAAGATGGCCGCGTGGTCTGATTTTCCAAACGCCGGCAGTGAGTGGGCTTTGTAGGCATTTTTGAATTGGGTGTAGCAGTGATCGAGTGTATTCAGTCCTCTGGTTGGACAGGATATGTGCTGATGAAAGTTAGGGATGACCTTTTTGAGGTTAGCTTTGTTAAAGTCTCCAGCAATGATGCATGCAGCGTCAGGATGTATGTTGATATATCCGCTGAGTTCGTCGTGTAGTTTAGACAAAGCCAAGCTGCTATCTGCCTTTGGTGGTATATAAACGGCAGTGACGACGATTGATGAGAATTCCCGGGGCAGATAAAATGGGCGGCAGATAATGGAGAGATGTTCCAGATGAGGCGAGCAGGAGCGCGACAGAATGGAGATGTTTCTGGGGTCACACCATTTCTTGTTAATGAAGAAACACACTCCACCACCTTTAGTTTTCCCGGCCTCGGCTGTTCTGTCCATCCGTAAAACAGAGAAGTTATCAGACGGCGTTACAGCGGTGTCCGGGACCGAGGGCGAGAGCCACGTTTCAGTCAAACAAATGATGTTACAGTCTCTGATGTCCCGTTGGAAACTAATCCTGGCTCTGAGATCGTCCATCTTATTATCCAAGGATTGGACATTGGCGAGCAAAATGCTCGGTAAAGGGGGACTGTGAGCTCTGTTTCTCAGTCTGTAGCGGATTCCAGCACGTTTCCCGCGGTGTTTCCTTCGCCTCCTGGTATTATTGAGGCGGCCTTTGTCAGCTTCGGTGCTCCGAAGAATCTCCAATGGCCACGCTGGATCAGTGTATAAAGTGTCCTGGATCAGGTTAGTGTAACGCTGTCCAATGTCCAAAAGTGTTCTCTTGTCGTACATAATCATTGCAGAAGTTACACGTATAAAAGAAAGGTAAAAATAGAAAATAAAAACACATAAAAGCACAATTTTGAGCGGAGCTAATTCACAGGCGACTGAACTCAGCAGCGCCACCGGAAGCCACACAGTGGCTAGATTAACAAATAAACAGATGTCACCCGATCTAAATATTCCCTCACAGTTTAATAGTAATGACTTTATGAATTTCTTTACTGATAAAATAGATAATATCAGAAATACAATAACAAACGTAGATTCTACAGCGTCTAGTACTTCAGCATCATTCATCGCACCCAAAGAAAAACTTCATTGCTTTACAACTATAGGACAGGATGAGCTAAATAAACTTATCACTGCATCTAAACCAACAACATGTTTATTAGATCCTGTACCAACTAAACTATTGAAAGAGTTGTTACCTGTTGCAGAACAACCGCTTCTCAATATTATTAACTCCTCGCTATCTTTAGGTCACGTCCCAAAACCATTTAAGCTGGCAGTTATTAAGCCTCTTATTAAGAAACCAAAATTAGATCCTTGTGAACTGGCAAATTACAGACCCATTTCAAATCTTCCGTTTATGTCGAAAATATTAGAAAAAGTAGTGTCTGCTCAATTGTGTTCCTTTTTGCAAAAAAATGATATCTATGAAGAATTTCAGTCAGGTTTCAGGCCCCGCCATAGCACAGAAACTGCACTTGTTAAAATTACAAATGACTTGCTTCTTGCGTCAGACAAAGGCTGTATCTCGTTGCTAGTTTTACTTGATCTTAGTGCTGCGTTCGACACTATAGATCATGACATACTGATAGATCGATTACAAAACTGTACAGGTATTCAAGGGCAGGCTCTAAGATGGTTTAGATCCTACCTGTCCGATCGCTACCACTTTGTTTATTTAAACGGGGAGTCATCTCAATTATCACCAGTAAAGTATGGAGTACCACAAGGATCTGTCCTAGGTCCTCTATTATTTTCATTATATATGCTGCCCCTTGGTAATATTATTAGAAAATACAGGATTAGTTTCCATTGTTATGCTGATGACACTCAACTATATATCTCAACAAAACCAGATGAAACTTCGAAACTATCTAAGCTAACAGAGTGTGTTAAAAATATAAAAGATTGGATGACCAGTAATTTTCTTCTATTAAATTCAGATAAGACCGAGATATTACTTGTTGGACCTAAAAACAGTACACAGAATCTCTTGGATTACAATTTGCAACTAGACGGATGTACTGTTACTTCCTCTACAGTTAAAAATCTGGGTGTTATATTAGACAGCAACCTATCTTTTGAAAATCATATTTCCAATGTTACAAAAACAGCATTCTTCCATCTTAGAAACATTTCCAAGCTACGGAACATGTTAAGTGTTTCTGATGCAGAAAAGTTAGTTCATGCATTCATGACCTCTAGACTGGACTATTGTAACGCACTGCTAGGTGGTTGTCCTGCATCTTCAATAAACAAGCTACAGATAGTACAAAATGCTGCGACTAGAGTCCTTACCAGGTCAAGAAAATATGACCATATTACTCCAATTTTACAGTCTCTGCACTGGCTACCTATTAAGTTTCGTATCAGTTACAAAATATTATTACTTGCCTATAAGGCCCTAAATGATTTAGCTCCTGCGTACCTAACTAATCTTTTATCACGCTACAATCCAACCCGCTCCCTAAGGTCGCAAAACTCTGGACTCTTGGTAGTACCTAGGATAGCAAAGTCCACTAAAGGAGGTAGAACTTTTTCATATATGGCTCCTAAACTCTGGAATAGCCTTCCTGAAAACGTTCGGGGTTCAGACACACTCTCTCTGTTTAAATCTAGATTAAAGACGCATCTCTTTAGCCAAGCATTCATATAATGCATCTCACAATCTTGTACTGCCAGTCCATCTGAACACATGCACATTATTATGCTTTAGCTTGGGTTATACTGATAATTTCATCCAGGGTTATTCCTGGATGGAGCCGCTGCTACGCTAATTGTCTTACTGTTTCTATGTTACTGCCACGGGATTAACATCCCGTGGTAGTTAGGAATTACACAAGCTTCAGTCTGGATCCTACCCTTAAACGATAGAGATGACCGAACACCTGAGAAGAGACGATGACAACCCCTCCGAGGACCTCCGAGATGAGCCCCCAGAGACAGAGCTCCAGTGAGGACCTCGTCACCTAGACATCCATCGGGGAAAGACCCCTGGAACCAGTGGACCACTTACACTCTGACTTTGCTGCAGTTGGAACAAACTACTGATTTGTCTGGCCGGAGGGGAACTGGCCCCCCGACTGAGCCTGGTTTCTCCCAAGGTTTTTTCTCCATTCTGTCACCGATGGAGTTTTCGTTCCTTGCCGCTGTCGCCTCTGGCTTGCTCAGTTGGGGACACTTCATTTCCAGCACAATCATCGACTTGATTGCACAGATATTATTTAAAGTGAACTAAGCTGGACAATGCCACTACTAAATTCAATAATGAAATGCATTCAGCAGATAATTGAGTGTTAAATCCTGTCATTTTACATTATTGACAAATTTGCCTATTTTGATATTGTGCAGTGCTTTGTTACAATTTGTATTGTTAAAGGCGCTATATAAATAAAGGTGACTTGACTTGACTTGACTTCAAATGCGTGCCAATTAGTGCAGAATTTATTAGATAATGTTCTGTTTGAACATGTAATTATCATTTTAGAAAACAAATCTTACAAACTGTAAAAATAATTAAATATATAAATAATAATACATACATACATACACATATGTATGTGTGTGTGAGATATATGTTAGCTTAATATTATTTTTCATTCACCTTTGGTGTTTTGCCTTAATAAAAATAAAAATGTGAGGGAAAAAAAGTGCGGAAATATGGACTGCCAAAGTCAAAACTGGAGAATGCGGTAGCTTGTACTTTTTCACGTTAATGATTGATAAAGCTGTATTATTTATCAGAAGTTTCATTCACAGCCTCCTGCCATGTGTGTTTCACAGTCGATCATCTCAGGACAGCAGTCCGTCCCTGAGGGAAGAGTCTAATAGAAGGTTTTCACCACGTCTTGACCACAGAGAAGACATAAAACAGAGCTGTTCATGTAGCACACTGTCCCAAACACACACATCTCAGCTATCAAAGGACTTTCATCAGATTTATGACTTCATTTTATTTGGCCTTCGGTGATTTCTCGCTCACACAGAATGCTCCTCCACCCCGCGAGGCTCCAAAGAAAGACAACCAGGTGAAAAGGGTAGTTTGTAGAAGAAATAATAAAACATCATTCAACACATCTGTCATCTCAACTCTGCCATGAGCGACTGAGACGCAGACCAGGACAAATCTTTAAAGAAATAGTGTCTGTGTGATAATGTGAATATAGGTTGTGTTTGTGCTTGTACGGTTTCTATTCAGGTTTATCACAAAATTGCTATTTTTATTAAAAAAAAATTTATAGTATTGCTAAAATTGGAATATGTCGTCAGTTTAAATAAGTACTAATTATACAAAAAAGGGGGAAATACTTTCAAATGTTATGTTTTGAAATAACTAAGGTGTTCAGAAAAGATTATATTATGTTGTGGAGTGAAATGTTGTAATGTTTAAAGTAGGCGTATCTGATTGGTTGCGTGCGTATTCTCAGGGAGTTCTCGCGATCAGTGTTGCCAATTTAGCGACATAGTCGCTATATTTAGCAACTTTTCAGACCTGACTTTTTCCAAAAAAGCGACTTGCGACAAATCTAGCGACTTCTTGGACAAACTTTAGCGAGTCCCTGTGATCGCTGGTACTGCCGAGATCAGCGCGCACGCAGCTCTTTATCTGCATCTGCTCTGTTCAGCGAGCATCTGAGAAGAGTTAAAACAGATATTATGTTGCTTCTACAACTTTACATGCAAATATAGCTGAAATCACAGCACAAGAATTGTCTTTGTCTTGTCTTATCTTGTGTGTATTATTTGATTTCATCAGACAACGGCTCAATAAAATCATAAATTAGGATTTGTGTACAGACTAGCTTCTTGGAAGGGAGAGCTGGTTATGTATTCTTAGGAAAGGCCTGTGTTTCAGTCACTATTTCATAATCATCCCGTTGACTGACAAGAGAAACAGTAAAATATATAAAGTAAACCCGTTTTATTGAGAATTTGGCTGCTTTAAAATACAGTATGAGCACAGAGAGACAAACAAATGTAAACGGCAATATGACGCGATGACTTCATTAAAATGCTAATAAAGCATATGACGTCATCTAGCGACGTTTCAAACTGGCTTTAGCTACTTTCCATCTAAATAAGTTGGCCACACTGCTCGCGATGCGCTTCATTCTAAGTAAAGCTGTGAATGTGAAGCATCACATGTCGTCAATTCACTCTTATAATATCTTCCCTGACAGGTCTTGAAAACGCACATTTGCACACAAATGTATGAAATAGTCTCTAAATGCATTCATCTAAATATTATGTTTGAAAGGAATGTGGAAGTTGTTTTTGTGAGTTAAAAACCACACGAAACGATCGCACCATGTTAGTATAGGGCTAATATGGACTGTAGGATTCACGTGTATGTTGGGCGATTAAATATCATTTTAGCGATTATACTGTGAGTTATCATTCTGTTGTTAATCAATGATATTGTTAGATCATGTGATGTGAACTTGTGAATGCCATGACATTATAGACTAATACCACACGTGGTGTGTGCACACACAGAATCACATGTGCATGTGATGTGTGTAAATGTGAACGTGGCATTTATACTGTGAATTATTCTATTGAAGTTAATGGAAGGTAAAAGTGAGTATGGTATTAAATTAGTTGCTATATGTTGGGTACAGTTATTCTAAGACTTAAATGTACAGTATAATGCATGCTACCTCAAATATGTACCCAGGCTTATTCGCACTGTAAAGTTGGTAAAGTGTCTTTGGAGGAAAGTTATTTAGATGTTTGAGATGATGCATTTATTGTTGTATGTAATTGTTGATTCATTGCTACAATTCAGTCTAAGTTAAGCTGTGAATGTTAAGCATCGCATGTCATCAATTCACTGTAATAATATCTTTCCTGACAGGGGTACTATATCTGATCACCAGTAAGTCGTATTGGATAAAAGTGTCTGCTAACTGTGTTTATGTGATTGTATGAGCTCCTAATGCGTTCCTTAGGAAGCACCACTAATAAACAGTTCAGTGAACCTCAGCAAATGAGGAGGAGTTCTGCTCTGTCTGTAGCCTTGCGGAGCTTTACTAACAATCTGAAAAGGGATTTTATTCTTCTACAGAAGCAATGATGCCCCTGTGCAGATCATCAGGATTTAAGGATCAAGGCGGCCTGGCTGAGATCTAAATCTATCAGTACTTTTGCAGCAGGTCACAGCACACTGCCTCTGTCTCATTCATCTCTGTGTGGCGACGGCTGCAGGTTATCGATGGATCCTAAATCAGTCAGAACCTTAATGAAAGCGTCTTGTTTTTGGACATGTTGAGAACAACTTGTGCTTAAGATGTTATATATTGTCCTGTTCGCAAACCCTTTGGAGGCACAAATAGCAAGAATAGTAGACCAACAGAATCCCCAAATGTCCCACCTAGCCAAACATTGTTGTTTGAACAAAGACTTTTATGGTGAACAGTATTGCTGAAATGGTTTGCCATTTTCCACTTTTGCAACAGGACATGCACTATATTTATGTTTATTGCAGATTTTGACATTTATATATTTACATTGATATGCATATCACCCCCTACTGGGCAGATGTCCAATAGTATTTTATTTATTTAGTTATTTATTTAGTTGTTTGTTTGTTTAATTGGAAGTTATTTGATCATGTGGCTGCATTTATTTATTTATTGTTTGTTTATGTATTAATTATGCTTCCACATTCGTCATATGGTGAAATTTGTCACATGAAATATTGTTATAAGAATACATTATATAGAAAACATCCCATAAACCAAACATTTATTTTACGTTATTTTTATTTTTTCAGCAAATAAAACATCATAAAATATCATTTTTGATTAACAATGTACTAAAATACATCAAATACATAAAGAAATAAACCATAGACATTAAAAAGACATAGTAAAACACAACAAAATATATACAAATACATATTTATTAGTGGTGGGCCGTTATCGGCGTTAACGTGCTGCGTTAACGCGAGACTCTTATCGGGCGATAAAAAAAATATCGCCGTTAATCTATTCTCAAAGTTGGGTTGGGAGCTGGGTCTATACTACGCACTATGATGACTTTCACCCTGATATTTTAGCGCGGATGTATACCTAGCCGAATTGCACTGTAGGGGGCGAGAACGAGTCTTCGAACTAGAGGCTCGCAGTCCGTGATGGACAGATTGTTAACGGCTGGTCTATGTGGTAATACAATCGGGCAGGACATCCAAACGCTCACCTATCATTCATCAACCTCAAATATGGCTTTTCATCTGAAAGATGTATGTAGTAGCAACTTTACATGGCCGCTCAATATGATGTTAATCTAGAGAAATGTGCGCTATTGAAGTGTTTGTGTGGAAGCGCGTTTGCTGCAGGACAGGCTCCGGTGCGTTCACTTGCTCTTAAAATCTCCGTCATTCTTGGTCATACAGATAAAAGTAGCCTAATACATCTTTCGAATCTGTAAAGACTCTACGTTTATTTGTGTGCACTCAGAATAACAACGAAACGTTGCGCTTTTAAGCAAACAGGAAGCGCTTTAGGTCTCATGTGAACTTGAGCTAGAAACTCCGTCTTTGAAAAATATATCTATAGAGAGTGAAATGACTAAAAAATAAAAATAGAAGACGTGTGTGTTAGCATGGATGATTTACATGAAATGTAATCTGTGCAACACTGTGCATAAGATGGCTTTCAGTTCAATATAATAACAAAAAACGACATTTTGGGTTTTTATTCAACTAATAAGGTGGGCACGCTGTGATCTGTACTATATTTTTACTGTAATTGACAGTTATCAAAAAAAAAAAAAAAAAAACAACAACACGGGAGTGGGAGGGAATGGGAGTCATTCTTCCGGGAGTGGAACGGGATTTTCCTCCAGTTTTTTCGTGGGATTGGGACGGGAAGAGATTAAAGTTTGTGATGCATTTTGGAAACAGGAGATGAGCCCCTGGTCTAATGCGCCACCTGGCTTGAGAAACCCGTTCTCAAAGACTTACTTTTAGTCATTATTTGGGTAGCACACATATTCTGAATGCCTTCGGCAGAATTCAAATGAGCCATTTTAATCTAGATTAATCTAGATTAAAAAAATTAATCTATGCCCACCTCTAATATTTATATATTTTTTAAATACAAACTAAGTAAAATATTAATGCAATATATAATAGTATCTAAATAATACTAAAAACAAATACATTTGAACAATTTTAAATAATAATTTATTTAAAAAAAATGAATATTGTTTCATGATTGTGTCATATATTAGTAGTTGCTATTAGGGTGGCACAGTGGTAGAGCAATGCGTTAGCAGCGCAAATGGTCATGGGTTCAATTCCCAGGGATCACACATACTGATCAAAAAAATAAATGTATAGCCTGAAAATGTAAGTTGCTTTGGATAAAAGCGTCTGCTAAATGCATGAAAATGTAAAAATTGCTGTGGCTACTTAACAGAAAGTATCTGAAACCAATGTTTGAGGTTATCTGTTTACTTATCCATAAACTTACCAGAACATACAACATAACATACTTAATGGTTGGGAAACACTATTTCTATAACCCCTAACCATGAGTAAACCCTAATATCAGAGGAAATTATAGATTAATGACACTGACGTACAAGCACCAGACACTGATTGTAAGCTTTAACTTCACAAAAACTATTAACTGGTTCTTCAGATCTGATTGGTTAGAAACAATGTTGTTCCAGGGTCAACAAATCTGTTTATCCAGGAAAATGTCAGGTTCTGCACTTACATTGAGAGAACTTGCATTTGTTTGTGATTTTTTTCTGGGACTCTACCACTTATGAAGGACAGAATGGAGAGGACGGTCTCTCCTGTCCAGAGGTCAGATTTCATCATTAGAGAGACTGCCATCCAGGTTAACGGCTGCCAGATGTTGGGCTGAATTTGTTTTCCAACGTGCCACACAATCTGGCTGTCTATCGGGTGGACATCCACAGGGAAATGTGCTGTATGTTATTGATTATAATAAGGACAGGCACATGTCCTGTTTGTCGATAACGCCGAAACCAAGCGTAATCACTTCGCCATTGTGAATGTCTGCGGCCTATAAGCACAGGATCAACCCTCGCTGCTTTATCTCACTCCCTAATGTTTATGTCAGGAGTCTGTTATTACCCAGAGGTCCGATTATCCAATCACAGAGCTTTGACCTGCAGCTGTGTCCAATTACAGCAGGTTATTGTGAAGAAAGCCCCGCCCCCTCTTCATCTTCTGCACAAGAGCCGAGTAAATGGCGACGAGGACTGAATACTGAGCGGCCGACATCAAGCATCTCTCCAGGAAATGAAGAGCGGCTAAAGTAGAGGCTATTTTCATACAGGAGATGGAAAACAGCCCTCTTCAGATCATATCATGCACTATGCATGATATGATTCCCCCCCCCCCCCCTCTGTCTCTCTCTCGGAAGGTGTGATGATGGCTTTGGCCTCTCTGATATCTGGCAGGCCTATAATGGGATGTGATGTGAGAGCACAGATCTTCGCTGGGCTGGAGTTAATGTGGGACATGACCTCTGCTGAACTCACTGTGAGTCGAGGGTCAGACGGCATCTTTCCATCATCTACATCTCACTTCTTCTTCACTCTGGAGCATCCCTGTGGATGTTCACATTAATGTGAGGTGTGATTGATATTATCATTATTCATATATATGGTTACACTAAAAATTATGTTGGTCCTCTGTATTTTTTGGCTTCTTTTCCAGTAAAAATATCTAAAGCATCCTTAAATCCTTAAAAAAAGTGTTCCTGTGGCTCAGTGGTAGAGCATTGCATTAGCAGTGTAATAGGTCATGGGTTCAATTCCCAGGGAACACACTTACTGACGACAAATGTAGACCTTAATGCACTGTAAGTCACTTTGGATAAAACCGTCTGCTAAATGCATAAATGTAAATCAAGATGCATTTACTTGAGAAGCGAAGTGACTGCAAATCAATGTATCAAAGGACAGACCCGGATCTATGGGGGTGCTAAGCACCCTTAAACGAAATCCAAAGCACCCTCAGTTAAAGCTGTATTAATGACATTCATTTTATTGCAGATTTTGTAAACGGCTATACTCAAATCTAATGGAGTTCATGTCAACAGCTAATTTCATAATCAAAGACCACAATTAGAGAGAAAGCGGCATCAGCACTGGAAAGATAAGTTAGTCTCCCTACTTTTAATGAAGATGATTGTGTGTTGAGGGTCTGCGTCTTACTCTGTTTCATTTGCGCGTCTGCTTGCTGAAGACATGCTCATCCGCAGCGATGCGTGTTGAATCTGATCGATGACTATAACATCTATTACACGCTCTCACGCGTTTATTATTTTAACATTTTGGGAGGAGTAAAATTAGCATATGTGGTTTCAACAACCAGATGCACTTGTCCAGTTTCAAGTGTTATTGTTATAACACTTGTCCAGTTTTGTCAGAATGCAGCACAGACCTCCTCTTGAAGTGGTTTGAGTGATCGGATTTAAATCCGTCTCAAAAGTGTTTCAGAGGGCATTTACACCTGGACTTTTCACGACCTGATAACACGGTCAGAGACAACACGTGAAGAGACCAGGTGTAAACCGGCCCTAAATTGAGTGAGTTTTAGTTTCGAACTGGGAAAATATCTGCCAATAGAGTCCATAAAAAATATAGACAAAAGTATTGAGTTGATTATTGATTTCAAGTTTTTCAATCAGACCCATTGCTACAAGTGTAACCAATCAAGCATATGCCATGTAGTCTGCATTTACAAACATCTGTGGGGGGGATGCGTCTTACTTATCTCTAATCTTATCTGTGATAAGATGCCACCTTTGCAATCTGTCAGTTTAAAAAATGTCATCGTCGTCATCTGTAAAGTGGAAGCATTTAGGAACAGCAGAAACTCAGCCATGAAGATGAATAAAGTCATGTGTAAAGTCCCAGGGCAGGTCACCAAGTGCTGAGGCCCGTGCTGTGTAAAAACTCTCCAAAGCTCTGCTGAATCCAGAGCTGAAGAGATCCAAACCTCCACTGGCATTAATATCAGCACGAACACTGTGCAGCGGGGCTTCATAAATGGGTTTCCATGGCCGAGTAGTACAGTGCCAAGCATGGGATGAAGTGCAGTAAAGCACACTGATACTGGACTCTGGAGCAGTGGAAACCTGTTCTGTGGAGTGAGAAGTCGCTGTTTTTCAGGGGTTGGGCTCGGACCCTTACTTGCAGGGAAGCTAAATCTTAATGCTTCAGCATAACAAGGAACTTTTCTTCATGTAGTGTCTTTGTTCTTGTTTTAAGCAACAACTCACTTAATTATGATGCTATACTGAAAAACAAGACAAACTTACTATGTGTATGTGTGTATGTGTTGTTGTTTGCAGGGCTTTCCTCTAACCATATACAAAAGAAGGCTCTAACAACCACCCGAAAACACCCTAGCAACCACCTGACAACACCATGGCATCTAAGTTCCATCATTACAACATAGTTCAATGATTCAATGCTTCGTGAAATCATAGTTCCAATAAACGTTCACAAGCAGCACAACTACAGCTCTTGCCCTGTTAGTATGACATGTGGACACGTATCCCGTTTCAATATTTATATGTTGTAATCTATATGTTTTAGTGTATCAACAGTCAGCACCGTTAACCCTAACCCTAAACCTGTGATGACTCAAACACCTAATAACACAAAATAACAAGGAGCAAACAAAATGAAGTAGCCATCATATTCCATGTTCGTTACATCAGCATTATGATGAAATAAAAGAGGAATAAGTCACACATAAAGGAGGTGTTTCAATAAAGCCAGCCACTGAGGCAGCGTTAAGTGAACCTATCTAAGGGAACGCAAGTATGTTGCTTATAAATAATTAATTTGTCATAAAATGGTTAATCAAAAATTATTTGCCCAGGCATATTAAATAAAAAACAATCTTAAATGTTGTATGTTTGGTTATCACCACAAATATTTGTTAAGTATTTCTGGGAATTATAATATTAAATCTCACTTTTTTAATCTATCTATCTATCTATCTATCTATGAATTTATGTATGTATTTAATATTTATTTGTTTTATATTTATTTATTTAATTGTATATGTATGTATTTATTTAATGTTATATGTATTTATTTTACATTTATTTATTTTTATTAATTTAATTCAATTAATTTAAATTCAATCCAATTTTATTTTATTTTATTAATTTATTTGTATTTATGGCATAGCAGATTGCTTCACTATCTGTTGAAAACATTCACCAAAGTTCTTTACACAACTATTCATTGTTAAAACTGTCTAATGTCGCCGTTGGTTTGATGAGCGTTTACTATATAGTTTAAAATACTACGTCGCAGTAAACAGCATCCTAACAGCTCAGTTATCATTGTTTTTAAATGCATCTTCTCTTTGAATGAACGGGGTTGTTTTGTGTTTTTCTGAGATGTGTCGTGGTTAATCTCAGCTGTCTGTCCGTTATTGTGTCGTGTCTCTCTCGTGTTCATTCTCAGTGAACAAGGGTTTTATTGAAGGGGTTTTACACAAAAATCCCATTTAAGCGTCACACATGTTCATGTTATTGTATAATCATGGATAAAGTCTAGGGAATATCAGCTTAATGTTGTCTCTCTACGAGGAATGCTGAGAGATTGTCCTCGTGGTTCAGTTCAGGCCACCTGTGTTTGATTGTAAGATGTTTTACGAGGAGGATTTGTGAAGCCGGGATTATTTATGTGAAATGTGTTCAGAATCCAGCGGATTAGTGCTGGTGTTATGTTAATACCCGGGTGACCTGATGGGAAACCCGGAAACTGTGTCCTTACAAGGGGTCAACGGTCAGAGACTGATAGTCTTTGTTTCTGTCTTTAAGAAAATGACAAAAGGTTTGATAAAGGCACTCTGAACAAATATGGCACGCGTTGGTGTCCCATTCATTTGTCTTTTAATGCCTTAGAGACTCAAATATTAATGTTTCTAGTCATAATTTGTAATATTTTGTATTTTCAAAAAGTCTCTTCTGCTCATCAATGCTGCATTTATTTGATCAAAATACAGTAAAAACAGTAAAATAATGAAATATTATGCAAATTTCAAACAGCTGTTTTCTGTGTGAATATCTGTTAAAATATTATTTATTTCTGTGACCAAAGCTGATTTTCAGCATCATTACTCCAGTCTTCAGTGTCACATGATCTTCAGAAATCATAATAATATGCTGCTCAAGAAACATTTATGATTATTATAAATGTTGCTGCTTCATATTTTTGTTGAAATAGTTTTTTATGTTATTTTTCAGGATCCTTTGAGGATACAATTCAAAATAACAGCATTTATTTGAAATATAAATATTTTTATAAAAATAAAATGTTTGAATGGTAGTGCATGTTGGATAAACATTTGTTTATTAATCAAGCATAACATAATTTCAACATCATGGTGAGACAGCAAGTAATTAACCTGATGTCATGTGCTGACTGCATTTGTCAAACATTTAAACATCATCAAAGTTAATGTAAGGAAAAACAACGATCAAACAAATCAACAGAGACAAGCATTAAATTAATTAAATTTTGCATGAATGTATTTGTACTTTTACTTTATAAGAAAGAGGATCTTTCACTGTTGACACGTAAACCAGTGGCACTGCTGTCTGCTGTGTTTATCAATCGAATGGGAAACGGTTGATCTGCTGCCCTTCCTTGCGAGAGAGATGAACCCCAAACGCCTCTTCTGGGATCCTCGCCTGGATTTCTGGACGTCTTTCTAGAACGTGCCGCGTCGGCAGAACCCAAGGGCAGTGTGTTCATTTGAATGCGATTCCTCTCCTCCATCTGCCGTCACTCGTGGTCAGTCTTTGTCACATTTCTTCCTGCTCTCCTGCTCTTCTGTGATTTTAAGACTTCATTAGGCTGATAGTGAGTGACACACGCAAACACACACACACACGTTTACTTAGCTAAATGGGAACATTCCATAGGCGTAATGGTTTTTATACTGTACAAACTGTATGTGCTATCACCCAAAACCAACCCTACACCTAAACTTAGCCCTCACAGGAATCTTTGTGAATTTTTACAATTTCAAAAAAACTTTGTTTACTTTATTTTTAAACTTGTTTTACAAATGAGGACGTCCCCAAATGGAGGTTTTTGGAGAATTTGTCAGGTTTACCTCACTTTTGGGTACAAATTTGTCCCCAAAATATGGTTAAGTAGGTACACACTCACACACACACACTCACTCACTGACACACACACTCTCTCACACACACACACACACACACACACACACACACACACACACACACACACACACACACACACACACACACACGTTGGTTCTTATGGTTTACAGGGACTCTCCATAGGTGTAATGGTTTTTATACTGAACAAACTGTGTGCTATTGCCCTACACCTACCCTACACCTAAACTTAGCCCTCACAGGAGACGGTGCATTTCTACTTTCCCCCCAAAAACACACTATGTGTGATTTAGAAGTGTTTTAAATTATGGGGACACTGAAAATGTCCTCATAAATCACCTTATCCTTGTAATACCGATCATACCCATGTCATTATACAAATTTATGTCCTCATAAACCACATAAACATGCACACACACACACTTACTCACACACATACACACACATACGCTCGCACGCACGCACACACACTCTGTGTGTGAGAAATTTTCACAAGAATGGTATATATCACAATACAGACCTTTTTTTGTTGGTGAAAACTCGATAATGGCCTTTTTGAAAAATAAGTAAACACTAGTATACTTTTTAACACTTACGACTACATATTATGAAAATAATATACTTTAGAAGAATAGAGTGTTTTTGACCCACTCAAGTAGATAGTAATATTCATAGTACTAGTAATAATTTCATAATTACTACTGTTTTCTTTAATAGATGGTAAAAGTAGTGCTGAATGTACTGACAAGCAATTATGGGAAATTAAAATGTACTTCAAATTACATGTCCCTGTCTTTTTTAAATGGTAATGTTTTAATACACTAACTTTAAATGTAATATCATATAATTAACTAAATGATCAAGTATTTTACATGTGCTTTAGTATGTTAGTTAACACACCAAAATACTCAAATGTGTACTTCTTTAAAACAAAATATAATTCAATCATATTGAATGTACTTATCAGTCCTGTGTCCTGTGTTTCCCGCCATCTTGTGTCCATATATGGTTATTTTCCTGTGTTAAAGGGATAGCATAGCACCATTTTAGAGATTATCTCCTGGACAAAAATGCGTATGCGATTCTGTATCAGCCTCGACACAGGGACGATTTCTTCGTCGACTTGCGCTCTGATTTGAATGCAAACAGCGCACCCTTGTGGCCCGGCTGATACAGAAGAGCGTATGTATTTTGCGTCCAGGAGATAACCACCAAAATGGCGCTATGCTGATGCAGAGGAGACATTACGGTGCCTAAATGTTGAATAAAGTCATTATATTTGTTTTATTTCAATACAGAAAGTATTCTCGTCGCTTCATAACGTTAAGATTGAACCACTGATGTCAGATGGAGTATCCTGGTGATGCTTTTCATACTTTTCTGGACCTTGATAGTGTAATTTACTTGGAAGTAAATGGGACAGTCACAAACCTCCCAGTTTTCATCCAAAATATCTTAAACTGTGTTCCGAAGACGAATGAAGCTTTTACGGGTTTGGAACGATATGAGGGTAAGGGAATAATGACAAAGTTATCATTTTGGGGTGGAGTATCCCTTTAAGTTTGATTATGATTTCATCCAGCTGTGTGTATTAATACACCTGTGTATTTAAGTTGTTATCTGTTTAGTTAGTGTTGTCTGGTCTACTCGTTACTCCTAGTGTCCCCGTCTGTGTCAGCCTTGCATTGTTTGAAGTAAAGACTGATATATTTGAGTTTATCCTCGTCTGCGTGTTCCTCCCCGCTGTGTGCACCATGACAGTACTTCAAAGTAAAACATGTATGTTAAGTACACTTGCAAGTGACCACTGCGCAAATATACACTGAAAAACAGTTTATTAAAAGTGTTCACTCAGTTGTTTCATAAATAATTACAAATGATCAACAAATAACACATTGAATTCAACATTACATTTTGAAGTAGGAAAAAAAGCAGAAAAAATGTACTTCAATAGTCTTTGTTTGATTTACAACTTAAAGTTAGGTAAACCTCAAAAATATCAGGGGTTCAAATCCCTCCTTGGATTAACCGTGAGAGACCCGTTACATATATATATATATATTTAATTTATTTATTTATAATTTTTCCAGCACATCTACTGCAGCACATTTGAATATTGTTTATTTGCTGCACGGTTTATAGCATGATACTGCCAGCCATCATGCATTAAGAAAACAGACACAGCTAACTATTGAGTTTGTCTTGCATTTATAGGATGACTGTACCAACAAAGATAATAGTTTCAAGTGTGTGTCTAGCTAAAGCGTTCATTTGGAGAAGTACACACCACATATTCACATTACGACACGCCTCCGGCTGCCGCTTGCGGGATTAAACCTGTTATCGGTGCGCAGGTGCTGAGGGAGTTTTCTGGGAATCCTGTGAATAGAGGCGATGGGAAGTCTGGCAGCTGATAAGGGTGCGTGTGTGATGTGATTTATAAAAAGAAACCAGTTCTGCGTCTTAAAGAGGTTCCACAGGGCTCGGTACTGGGCCCCTTTACTTTCTCCACATGCACGGTTTTTCCTTATTTCATGCATTATAAAAGAGAATATAATGATGTTCATATTTTTCCAAACCTTGAACATCTGATTGCTCTACAGGAAATAAGTGAGATGCTAGACATTTAAGGAAAGATTGGAGAGGAGGTCAAATTTGAGACATTTGTGGAGACATTTAAATAAACCATTTATGTGCAGACAGTGTTTTAGACGGTTACTGAGTTTCGCAGGGGAAGGTGTATCTGCATTAACAGACGGCTCTGTGCATTTTCTTCTAAAGGCAGAAGTAGGAAGTCAGGATTTCATTATTCACCGCACTTATCTCAAAGCCTGCGTCTGTACACACACACACACACACACACACACACACACACACTGGCACTAGTCAGCTCTCTCCCACACAGCTTCATCTCATGTATGCATTTGGATAAAATGTATAAATAATTTAGCTGCAGACATTGTGGGTGCTTATCCAAGTCTTAACCTCCTCTCTCCCTCTGTAAGCTGAATGTTAACTAATTATTTTGTGTTATCTTGCTGCATGGCTCGCGGCTCTATCAGACTAGTGCATATGCAGAACAGATAAGACTGCGGTGGAGGAGCAAAGACAGAGAGAGAGAGAGAGAGAGAGAGAGAGAGAGACAGTGAATGGGCGTTGTGTCTGTAATACTGGTGCCTGTGTGTTCCGGGGATGTCTCATTATTATGAATATTGCACATTAGCATATGCAGTGTTGGGCGAGCGACTCCAAAAAGTTTAAATTGCTGAGCAACCAGCTCTTCTACAGAAGAGAAAAGAGTTCAGTTAAGGTTAAATTAAGCTAAAATAGTAGCTACTCCGACTAAAAGCTACAAGGTAAATGTGGATAATTGTAAAAACTCACTTGGAATTATCTACATGCTAGTGTAGCTAACTGACCAAATGAACCTTTATAAACACTTACAAAAGGTCTTTTGTTTACGGGTAAATGAACCAGAAATATTGATGACTCGTCTTGCATTAGACTCGTTAACCAAAACCAAATAGAAAGTTGCAAATCATGGCTAATTGCTGTGATCAAACTAACGTTTGTTGGCTGACTATTATACAAGTAAGTTGTAGTTTTATCTATAGGTTTACTAGAAAATAAACAAATATTGAAAATAAGCGGTTCACACATTAGACAGTTCATGCCATTAAACCACCGGTATTATAGTGGTGGTCAATATATCTTAAGCTAAATTGTCAATTTTGCTAGTTTAAGTAGTCTTATATTAATAGTATATCACTTTATGAAATACAGACAGCTACTACATGTTTTAAAATACCCAGGCTACATATACATGCCATCCTGAAATCATTGTTTCCCCTTCAGAATGTAAATGTATATTATTTAAAAAAAAATGTAGATATTTTTCTCGATACAAACAAATCTATTGATTCATAAAATTTCCTGCAGTTATTTTTTTAATGCGTAACAGGCAATTAAAACTGTAGAAATTAATTATCAAGCTGAAGTACAGCAGGTTCTTCCAGACAACATTCGGTGACATTTGACGGCCCAAATTCTAGGACAAATGTGAACAAAAACTCGCAAGAACAGTGTAAACACACATATTTAGGAAGCTCTTCCAAACACTAGCATCTCATCAGGCCGTCCTCTGTGAGGATGCAAGCTGTGTTTGTCCTTGTTGAATGCACAAATGCAAAATAACAGAGCTGACAAGTTCCCAGCACAAGCGGACTGATTACATGAAGTCAATGGGGTTTAATGGGGCTTGAATGGGGCTGATTGCTCGCGGCAGTTTTCCGCTGACTTCGCTGTCTGTGAACTGCCAAAACTTTCTTATTTAAGGGCGAAACTCTGCATTTGAAATAAATCATTGCTCTGAAGTATTTTAGCGTGATTCTTCGTGAGATTACGTTGAAAGCGTCAGTGATGCAATCAGACGTTTGTGTCGCTCGATCTCATCACACAGAAATCAAGAGGCTTTCAGGATCTGTCATGTATCTGTGAGTGACTGTCGCTAATGCTCATAGTGTCGCATTAGTATTCATACACATTCATATGTGATGCTAGCACATTAGTGCATTTAAAGAGACATTGAAACGTCAAATATCAGCATGTTGACAACATCCGAGACATAAACTCTACTGTGTACTGAATGTAACTACAAATTATTTGAATGTTTTTTTATTTATTTTAAATGTTTTATGTAAAGAACCCTTAAAAAAATAATTTTTGGTTTTGAGCCATAACAATAGTTACTTTATATTGTAGTGTATGAGCTTTAATGCATTTATTTGATTACAAACACAGTAAAACATTATAATAAATGATATTGTGAAGTAGATGTTTTCTATGTGAGAATATGTTAAAATATAATTTATTTCTGTGATAAAAGCTGTATTTTAAACATCATTACTCCCGTCTTCGGTGTCACATGATCTTCAGAAATCATTATAATATGCTGATTTGCTGCTTAAGAAGCATTTCTGATTATTAGCAATGCTGAAAACTGTTTTTGTGGAAACTAGGGCTGCCCCTTAATAGTCGACTAATCGTTAGTTGACCAGAAGAGGCTCGGTCGGCTAAAATTGTATTAATCGCATAGTCGCAGAAAAACAAAACAACCCACAGATGAAGTCACGGACAGATCTAATACAGTAGTCTACATCAGGTAGCACATCCAAATCAGTGGCGGCTGCTGGTCTTTCAAAGAGGGGAAGCTCATTTTTGGCCAACATCATAAAAATTTACCATTTATTTATACCTAAATTCTGCCCAACATTCCTTTTCAAGAAAATTTTCTAGCCTACTGTATGAATGAATGAATGAATGAATGAACAAACGATCTAAAAAAAGATATTAAACTCGAAATATGGGAATTAGGTTGAACTGAAACAAGGAATCTGGGTGAAATGTATGATGAAAATTGGCTAGCAATTTCACCAAGCAAATACCAAGAAATAGGTTGCAGCAGTTTGTCTTTCGACTACACTTCCGCGATGGGACTGAGCTCGAATAGCTTCAGTGTCAGCGACTTTTATAGTACAAAATCGCTGTCAATCAAAAGGAGATGCAGTCTTTCGACAGACCCTCCAATCATCACGCAGACGCTCGGAGTCCGGGCCAGCCCACTCCTCCATTCATCCCAGAGACGCTGAGCGTCCGTGGGCGGGACATAATCGCAGCATTATCCAATGACCGTCTTGTTTCTAAGCACTGAAAAAAACTGTTTAAAGCAGCCCCATTGAAGTCAATGGACGCTGGGCTTCAACAGAGTAATGCACTGTACGCTACGGGAATGAATGAGAAGGAAATCGAGTCAGCCGACCTAAGTAGCTGATTCTGAACGAAATTGTTTTCGTTCGAGATGAACGTGTTTAACGCATTTTTTGTCAATAAAATGTTAACATAATAGTACATATATTTGACCATTCATTTTTTGACAATTATAGGGGAAGCTGAGCTTCCCTTGCAGTCTTAAAGAAATCGCGTCTGATCCAAATGCTCGCCTATCATTCATCGACCTCAAATATGGCTTATCATCTGAAATATGTGAGTATTAGTAAGTTTTACATAGCCGCTCAATCTAATGTAAAAATAGTCCTAGAGAAATGTGTGCTGTTCAAGTAGCATGTTCACTGCAGGACAGATGGAGGCGCCGGTGCGCTCACTTGCTCTTAAAATACTCCCTCATTCTTCATACAGATAAGAGTAATGCATCTTTCAAATCTGTAAAGACTGCGTTTATTTGTGTGCACTCACAATAACAACGAAACATTGTGCTTTTGTAAAATAATGAAAGCAACAGTATGCACTTTCCACCGTCTCGGTCTCTGTGAACTTGAGCGTGAAACTCTGTGTATATTTTTTCCTTACAGACATTAAAAATATATCTATAGAGAGTGAAGTGCATACTTTCAACTGAACCAATTCTAATGTAAAACAAATATCTTCAGACTATGTAATCCGTATGAAGCAAGGTGCATCACTACTGCCGAGATGACGAGTCAGTGTCGCAGACTTCATCTCTTAAACCCAAAACAAAGAAAGCACTAGTTCTAAAATTATTAAAATGTTAATGCAGCCTCCTCACTGCTTTTCCGTGAAACATTCATAATCATTACTTATGCTTTATGGGTGTGCTTGAGTGCTTATTAGGCTATGTAGGCAATTAAAGGCTTGTTATAATGATTTAAATGGTGTATTAATAAGCATGTGATTAGTCGACTAATGTTTGAAATGAACGACTACTAAATCCTTAGTCGAGGGCAGCTTTAGTGGAAACTGTGATGCATTTTATATTTCATGATTCACAGATGAATAGAAAGTTTAAAAGAACAGCATTTACTTGAAATATACATATTTTGTAACATTATAAATATATTTACTGTCACTTTTGATCAATGCATCATTGGTTAATAAAAGTACTGATTGATTTCCAAAATAAATACTGAACCTTACTGACCTCCAGCGTTTGATCAGTTTTCATAGATCTGTGCATTGATATTGTACATTTTGGTGTCCATCTAAATGTTTAGAAACATGCTTATGAGACAGATTGTTTTATTAATTATCTGTAATGGCTGTATCTGTTTATTGGGAGCTTTTCTGTGTAATGTGTTATGCTCTCATGTAGCACACATTTTGTCATCTGAAGTGAAGCTCCAGCATCAGTTCAGTGTCGCAGGAGGCCAGTGTCAGTAACTCTAAAGGTCATTCAGGTCCAAACCCATGAGCGTTAAACTGCCACTTCACATCCGGAACCAGTCTCGGTGTGTGTGTGTGTGTGTGTGTTTGTTTGTGTGTGTGAGTGAGAGTGAGAGAGAGAGAGAGCCAAGTCAAGTCACGTCACCTTTATTTATATACTGCTTTTAACAATACAAATTATGTCAAAGCAACTGCACAATATCAAAATAGGAAAATAGTGCATCATTAATGTAAAATGACAAGATTAAACGCCCATTTTTCAGTTAAAAGCATTTCATTATTGAATGCAGTGATGTCATCGTCCAGCTCAGTTCAGTTCTAATAGTATCTGTGCAATCAATTCGGTGATAGAGAGAGAGAGAGAGATAGTGTGTGTGTGTGTGTGTGTGTGTGGGTGTGTGTGAGAGAGAGAGAGAGAGAGATAGTGTGTGGGGGTGTGTGAGAGAGAGAGAGAGTGTGTGTGTGTGTGTGTGTGTGTGTGTGTGTGTGTGTGTGAGAGAGAGAGTGTGTGTGTGTGTGTGTGTGTGTGTGTGTGTGTGGGTGTGTGAGAGAGAGAGAGAGAGAGATAGTGTGTGGGGGTGTGTGAGAGAGAGAGAGTGTGTGTGTGTGTGTGTGTGTGTGTGTGTGTGTGTGAGAGAGAGAGTGTGTGTGTGTGAGAGAGAGAGAGAGTGTGTGTGTGTGTGTGTGAGAGAGAGAGAGAGTGTGTGTGTGTGTGTGTGTGAGAGAGAGAAAGAGAGAGAGTGTGTGTGTGTGTGTGTGTGTGTGGTGTGTGTGTGTGTGTGTGTGGTGTGTGTGAGAGAGAGAGAGAAAGAGAGAGTTGTGTGTGAGAGAGAGAGAAAGAGAGAGTGTGTGAGAGAGAGAAAGAGAGAGTGTGTGTGTGTGTGTGTGTGTGTGTGAGAGAGAAAGAGTGTGTGTGTGTGTGTGTATGAGTGTGTGTGTGTGTGTGTGTGTGTGTGTGTGTGTGTGTGTGTGTGTGTGTGTAAAATAGCATCTTGTGATTCTTGATGCTGTTTTCTTGAAGTCATTGGCTCAGAAACGCTGGCGATGTAATGTCATACTACCGTGGAACTAAGTTAACCAAACAAAACGATTTCAGGTCTCTGAGCTCATCTCTCAAACTTAATTAGCTCGAAAATCCAGATGAGAATCGGTTTTAAAACCGCTCTCTAACGAGTGTATGATCTGATTAATGGATGAATTAATTAAGCTCTTAGATGTGGAAAGACTTTGGACAGCTCATTTCATTCAGGATCCTTCTTAAAACGCTCTGGTTCTCTAGTTACTGGTGGTGAAATATTATGCACAACCGTACAGCGGTAATAGTAGAGCGTAATACAAAATCATATAAATATGCATTATAAATCATCCAGAGACAGGCTGAATGTGTGTGCAAACTATAGTGGACTAAATAAACATCTTATAGCATCATCAACTTAAGTGATCAGCTTCAGCTTAGACAGCCCAATGCAATTTATTAGCCTTTAAAGAGATTTTGTGTGAAAGAAGACAATCATATATGAATCCACTTCAAAATTCACCTTTTCATGATGAGAATGCCTCCTGCTTCATTGACGTCCTTGCAACTCACATTATGTGGTTTCAGCATTCAGGAGCTGCAAGTGATAAATAGATAAAGCTCAGTAGATGGAGATGTGTGATTACAGCAGCGAACCGCTGTGGCCTTAAACAGATCATTGGATGCATCCATCTTAAGAAAGACATATTTATTTTATGTATAAATAGAGTCATTATTCAATTGAACATCTCAGTGTCCTCCTCTCCAAATAATCGCTGTATTCACAGCAGACAAAGAGGAAGGCTGGATAAAGGAGGAGAGGGATATGGAGTCCACCGCAGGCTGTGGGTTTAAAAGTGCTTTTTGAAAATGTGCATCTGATTCAGACTTCCTCCACACTCGACCAGTAAGGGTCAAGAGACACAAGCAAGCCCTCGGAGCTCTTTTATATAATAGTTTGTTTTGCTTCTTTAATCGATTTCGTGCCGTGGTCTCAAAACCCTGTTTTGCACTGTGAAGGTGGTCGGATGTATCTGTGCTTTGGCAGAAATTCTGCAGCTACGACCTCAGGTTCTCCCCTGAGAACACATGCACTGCTCCTGCTCTCTGACCTTGCTCAGTTTTGGGGTTTTCTTGTAAACCTAATCATAATTGGATGGAATGTACTGAACCTCAGCGATCGAGAGTTCAGGAAGACAACTATTATTCAAAAGAACAACTGCTGGAGGATTCATGCTGAGCCAAACCAGCACGTCATTAAAGCAGACTTGAGTTCTGCCAAACATTTGTACTGTAACAATAACAAGAGCATCCAAACCACTGTCCAAAACAACAATCATTCATAAGACCATGGATATTGTTTCAGCACCGATAGCCACACACCGGGGAGATTACATAGGCTCGCTTCTGACCAATCGGCATAGAGTAGGGAGATTAAACAGGATATTTTTGGACCAATTGACAAATATTGGGGACATTTCTCAGCGACATTCTTAACCAATCAGCAGAGACTAAGACAGTTCCACAAGATCATTATGGACCAATAGGTAGAGACCAGGGAAACTACTGAGCAATTAGACAATGCTACTGTATCATTCTGAACCAATAATCAAAGACAAGGAATATTCCTCAAAAACATTAGTGACCAATCTGCATAGACTAGGAATGCTAAACATGATTGTTTTGGGACAATCAGCAGAGACCATGAATATTTCTTAGATACATCATTGACCAATCAGCATAGACTAGGAATATTACAGAATATAGTTTTGGACGAATCAGCAGCAACCAGAAGCATTTTGTAGGGACATTCATAACCAATCAGCATAGCGTTGGTAAATTGACAAGATCATTTTCTACCAATCAGCACACAGCAGTGACATTCCATAGGGACTCTTCATAACCAATCAGCATAGCGTTGGTAAATTGACAAGATCGTTTTCTACCAATCAGCACACAGCAGGGACATTCCATAGGGACTCTTCATAACCAATCAGCATAGAGTTGGTAAATTGACAAGATCGTTTTCTACCAATCAGCTCACAGCAGGGACATTCCATAGGGACTCTTCATAACCAATCAGCATAGCGTTGGTAAATTGACAAGATCGTTTTCTACCAATCAGCACACAGCAGGGACATTCCATAGGGACTCTTCATAACCAATCAGCATAGAGTTGGTAAATTGACAAGATTATTTTCTACCAATCAACACAGCAGGGACGTTCCATAGGGACTCTTCATAACCAATCAGCATAGAGTTGGTAAATTGACAAGATTATTTTCTACCAATCAACACAGCAGGGACGTTCCATAGGGACATTATAACCAATCAGCGTAGAGTAGATAGTTTGACCGAATCATTTTGGACCAATCAGCAGAGATCAAGAACATTTCATAAGGACACGTTTAATAAATCAGACAATTCCACTGTATCATTCTGGACTAATAAGCAAAGATAAAGGACATTCCATATATATATTCTGGACCAAGCAGCATAAACTAGAGAGACTCCACAGAGTCAAGTTAGACCTATCAGCAAAGACCAAGGCTTCATTCTTGTCCTGCCCAGCAGACCTGGGAGATTCCACGGGCAGCAGGGAGTTCTTTTCCCCCCTGTTAGCGAGTTCTTCAACTAACTTCCTTCACATCACTACCATTAAAAACACACAACATAAATGGACAGAGAGAGATGATTGGTTCAACCACGGCAGGATGGAAGCATTTAGTGTGTGAGATCACATGCATTGCTGTGGTTGGGCTGTGTGTTATCCAGACATATTAAGCCTGCTCTGGTTGTGGGTTCTGACAGTGCACTGGAAAGAAGGGAGATGTTTAATCGTCCATATGAAAAAGGAGGCAGAGGAATCCGAGGCTGGCAGAGCAGCGGGAAACCCACAGGCCTTTGGCCCTCTGTCAGAAAGGATCAAATCTGTGTGCCATTATCCGTGCACATGTGTGCCAAAAGAGAGAGAGCGAGAGAGACAGAGAAATGGTCTTATGTCACACTGGGGTTCATGCTTGCCATGTTAATGAGTGAAGTCGTGGCCTCAGGATTTGTACTGACAGTGTTTGGACTAGCGAGTCAGAGGTTAGTATTGTGAGAATGCAGTGCAGTGTGGTTTAATGCTGGTGTGTTTAAAATTTGAATGGCAAAAGCGGTGTCAAAATGAAATGGAAAGTCATAATACGGGTGACTGAATGTTGTTTGTGGGAATGATCAGTGCTGGGAACATATTTTGGGGTTGTTGGGAGAATGTTTGTGCATAAAGTGGGATGGCGAATGGAAACTCCATGAAGCTCACTTCGGCTAAACATCTCATATTTAACAGAAAAAAACAAGTCCTCAGTTCTGATGAAGTTTACTGAACTTAGAGGTTAGTTTTCTTAGATAGTGTTCTTACTTTTATTTAATTTAATTTAATTATTATTATTTACAAATTGTATAAATTAACCCATTTAATCCCATATTGTTCCCAAACATGAAAATATCCAAATGATGTGTCAATAGTAACCCTTTGAAATAAACAATTATTTAGTTATTTATTGGGAAAAGTGTGTGAAAAACTGTGTTTTATGGTCAGTAACAATTGTGACCTGGGGATAATGTGTGTTCTGAATCATCATATTTATGCAGTCATAGAAAGTGTTATATATCTTAGCCCAGCTATTTTAAACTGTTTGATCACATTCTGTGGTTACTATTATGCATAAAAAAAAACTTATACAGCATTGATAGGAACACTGAGATAAAAGACTAAAAAACACAACCATCAATGCATTTCCAAATTTTTACTTTTTTGTAAAATATAAAAAATGTATTTTAGTGCTACCAGTATTACAACATCAATATTGTAACTTTTTTTAAACATTTGAATCTTAAATTTAGTTCAATAGTTTGTCATTGCAAATGTTTAGTGTACTTTTCACTAAAAACTGCAACTGGATTTATATTGTATACCTAAGTTCACTGTTATCCCAGCTGTCACTATTGTGACCATCAACATGTTTACTCATTCCATGACCACACTCAACAAAACTGAATATATGTGAATCTGTATATTAATGCTATGGCAATGGCAATGGCAATTTTATTTATATAGCACTATTTACTACAACCAGAGTTGACCAATGTGCTTTACAATAAAATAACTAAAAACAGCAGTAACACAAAAAATAAAACAGAAATACATTTTAACATGCAACAAAATCATCATAAACATGCAACAAAAAACATAACAAAACATAGTCCTTCAACCAGGATAAAAAGCCTTATCGAACAGATAGGTTTTTAATTTAGACTTAAAAATAGCCACAGATGATGCCATTCTAATAAACAAGGGCAAATCATTCCAGAGTCTTGGCGCAGCTGTAGCAAAAGCACGATCACCCCTGCACTTCCGCCTCGTCTAGACATACTAGACACCTTAAAGATAATGTGTACCAAAAATCTTTGTCATATCTTTATGATAACATACTTTACCAGTCATTCGTTTTGGAGCTTTGATGCAGTGATCATCTTCTCAAGATTCTGCTTTGGTCATGTGACAGTCTGCACTAATCATGTGACACTGCATACGTTTAACTGATTTTTCCATATTTGTAGGAAGAGCACTAAAACATCAGCCAGTAAGGTTTTTAGAGCTTTATAAATGAAAACCATTTTTACGGTCACTATTGTGACCGGTGGGATTAAATGTAAGAGAAGACAGAGGTAAAGGTAAGATCATGTTACTGTTGTAGACCCCATGTTTCCATACAAACTGTGCGTTCAGACAAAACAATGAGGAAAAACAGACCTATGCTAAGATCCCGAATTCTGGTTACTATCACGTCAAAAGCTGCACAAATCCCAGTGGAAATAAACCCCGGGGATCCAGAAGAGACTCACAGAATGTCAATCAGTGCCCTCAGTAAAACTTAAATTTCTTTCCGATGCTTTATTTTCCAATTAATTTCTGGAGGGTGATGCAGCACAGCAGGAGTTCGCAGACGTGCAAACGGATGCTGAGTGCCACTGGTCCAAATGGGCTTTATGCAGCGAAGCCACAGTAACCCCAGGCCACAGTCATTTACCCGGCCAATAAAGTCATCTTATTTATTTGGAACCAAACTTCCATTTCCATTTACATTTATCAGATGCTTTTATCCAAAGCGACTTACAATTTGCATTCAGGTTATACATTTTCATTAGTATGTGTGTTCCTTGGGAATCGAACCCACAGCCTTTTGCGCTGCTGACGCAAGCTCTACCACTGAGCCACACAGGAACACAGTGTTCAACATTTCCCTCTTTGCATTCATCGACAACACACACACACACACACACACAGTGAATTGAGGCAATCGGTTTCCCAACTGCTGGGTCTCCTATTGTTAGAAATTACACTTTCAATTTGCCGCACTGCTCCCGCCCAGCAGGCACCCCATCTCTCTTTATGGCCGCTAGACGAGACAATTGAAAACACAATGGATTCTGGGGGAAGGCTGAGGGACTGCTGTCATCAGATTTGATGCACAGATATCTCTCTGTTCATTTCTTGATGGTGTAGAAAGGCCAAACCCAGACTGTAACCGTTACAAACGACCTCGACGTTCATCTACCGGCTCCCTGCTGATCCTTTCCACGCAATTCCACTCCAGTCAAGGGATACATGCACTTTCTCCGAAGTCGCGAGAGAATCTGTCTGGAATGAAAATGTAGTTCCACCTCAGTTCGGTTAATTACGGAGTTGAATCGTTCATGGAAGGAATTTTATTCTGCCCATGCTGGAACTGCCTTTTCGTGTCCCCTGTAAAGCCTGAGATATGGAAACAGACTCTTGTTGAACTCATGAGATCTCTGCTAGCTTTTATCTCTGGCCATTAATTCCTCAGAGTCATTACAGTGGCTCCCTGCTCATCTTCAATCAGCGATCATACACTCCGTCAAAACCATGACGCTGACAAATTAACTGTAAAACTCCCATCGCCACCCAACGGAGGTTACTTTGAAATGCCCTCCTAACCACACAAGACATGTAATAAAGTCCACTTTTCAACAATCTACTGAATCTAGGTGCAAACCTTTGTTTTTCAAGAGTTACAGGCTTGCGCCCTATTGTCTTTGGATTGTGTAGGAAATCCAAACCAAGAAGAGAACTGGCAAATGCCACCTAGTTCAGCCGGGACTCAAACCCAGGACCTTTTGTTAGAGAGGTGATAGTGTTACCCATTGAGCCAACCGAGATCCATGCCATGTAAAATAAGAAATACATTATAAATACGACAAGTTGATAGGTTGAAGTCATTGTAAAATTTTGATACCGGCTGAATTCTATATTAGGTTCATTAGTTCTGATGTTACATCTTAATCTACATATTTAAGTAAGATCTCCACCAGTTGAATTGTGTGTACATTTACAAAATTGGTTAACAATCTGATTGATCTGAATGAAAATCAGATTGAACAATGTTCTGCCGATATTAAATTAATGGTAACATAATTGCCATGTAAACCATGCACAGTGCAATATAAGACAACCAGAACTGTGTGCATTCTAGAAATATATATATATATATTTGTAGTTCTCTAAAGAATATGTCAGTTCTTGAACCATATTTATTTTTCCTAGTGTGAAGAACACGATAAGCACCTTATTTCACCATAAAGTACCCTTTGTGTGATGGAAATATTTAAAGTTAAAGGTCTTCATGGAACCATAGATGCCAGTGAAGAACATTTATTTTTAAGAGTTATGCGTAGCAGGCTTATATGTTTACACAAGATTTCAGGAAGCTAATTTTCAGCTTTTTGTTAAAGTTGAGTTAGCAACATGAGAATAAAACTTCCAATGGTATATTGCTATGCACTAAACTCGGCAATTACACAGTCTGGTCTTCTACGGAGTTTCCTCTCACAGGTCTCAAACAGCTTTTTGCTGATTTCGTAATGTTGTTTGCATTGTGAAATTTTGTTCAAAATACATGCAATGTTTTGCTAGGACTGCTGACTAACAGCATGTTCAGCATCTGCAATCACATTGATTTAAATAAACGCTCTGGGTTCAACACAAGCCAAGCTCAATCAATAGCCTTTGAGGCGTAATGGTGAGTATCACAGAAAATAGTTTTGACTCGACCCTTATAGGATTTTACTGTAGAATAACAATTATTTTGTGTTGTAATTGTGCCACACATTCTGCTGGTTGATCTTATGCTGTATTGAACCCGGAGTATTCATAGGGATACAACAAATCTATGCCCGTAAACACAGTCCATGACAGGTTTTGGATCAGACAGTCAAACATCAGACCTCTTCACAATCACAACTCTTGAGTTCCAGAACTTCTGATGTCTTTCAAAAGGCCACACGTAAGATCATGGAATCACTCACAACTTCTTCTGCATTAGCGTCGACACAGTCGCTGAACCGGTTTCTCTCGGCTGTGTTCTCGGAGGGTGTTTTGTGCGGCTCTACGGCTCGCTCCAGTGATTTCATCTCCTTTTCCTCCTCCTCTTTCTCCCCTCTTGACTCTAATGAGCGATTGTTCGCCCGCCTGATAAAATTAAAGTGTATGCTTCACTGCTTTGCACAACAGGTGTTTTGTGTTTTTGACACCCCTCCCTTGTGCGGTGAGGTACAGTGCGGTGAAGGGTCTTCTAATGCTAATGTGTTCTGTAATTTGCCAGAGAAACAGCGAACAATTTCCACTTCCAAACAAGCGTCAGAAAACACATCATCTGTCTTTGAGTCGCAACATGCTGCAAACTTGCCTGAGATGCAAGAAAAAATGCAACATTTGCTCCACTTGCTTATGGTGCCACATTTACATTTATTTGATTTACGTACTCTCACTTCTTTAAACACAAAGGTAAAGCAGTTTTGGGAACTCATGCACTGGCACTGTTGATGGCACATTGTCTTTTCTCATTGATAGTTTAATGCAGTGACGGACTGGGACTAAAAAGTATTTCCTGGTGTACATGAAACAATTTGTAAGAGCATTTTTTACACATTTTGCCATACAGTGAAAGCTGCACTATATCTTCAAATGCATCCATATGGCACAGCACTCTCAGATTACATCAAAAGACTTTGCAATATATTTGTGGACTGTCTCTAAACTGCCTTTCTGGTTATTACAGTATGTGTCCTTTTTGCTGTTCATAATATCCTGCCCTTTTATACAATACAGCTTCTATTGTGGAAAAGAGTGTAAAGTTATGTTTACAAAATATTGTTTTATGAAAAAATTGGGCCATGTGAGTTTGGAATTTCTGAAAAGAGGCACAAGGGATTGTTTAGTTCAAAATATTCCATATATTGCATTTATGCATATGGAAGATGCTTTTATCTAAAGTGACTTGCATTGCATTGAAGAAGTACATTTGGTCATTTCATGCATTTCCTGGGAATCGAACCCACAACCTTGTCAGCCACCATCAACACCACATAGCCATACCCTGACAACCACACAGAACACCCTAGCAACTGCATAGCAATGCTTTGAAACCTTCCAGAAACAACAAACAAACAAATACAAATTAAGCTCGGATGAGCTTTATTTGTCACATACACAATTATACAGAGTATAATGAGGAGTGAAATGTGTTCTCTGCATTTAACCCATCCAAGTGTACACACTTGGAGCAGTGAGCAGCCGACTGTGCAGCGCCCGGGGAGCAGTCGTGGACTTCCTGCCGGAGCCGGGATTCGAACCCACAACCTTGGGTTACCTCAGGTTTCAAGTCCAACGCTCTATCCATTAGGCCAACGACTGCCCAGGCATAATGAGGGTGAGTTTATCCTGTGGAGGAAAAAGCATCTTATCGAGAAAATTGGATTGATGTGTTTTTAAATGAATCCTATGTAGGCTATATCTAAACTGAATTTATTCTCTCACTTTACTGCCTAAGCTTTTTTTAGAGTCTCTGCTTCATTTGGTTTTCCTGTGAAACTCTAAATAAGCCCTCCAGTCCGCCAGGCCAGCTGGACTCTTCACGCGGACAGTAGAGCAGGAACAATACTACATTCAAATCATAAAATACACTGCATGATCTTTGCATAGCTCAAATCAATAGGCAAATGAATAGGCTTATCAATGAAGAGGATATTTAAAATTATAATCAGCGAGAAACATTTATCTATCGAGATCAAATCACCGCACAAACAATCTGAAAAAGAGCTATTAAGACCAAATAATCAGACGTGACTCAACTCAGGTGCGGAAAACAAAACGAAGCTATAAAACAGTTTTAATAAGCTTCATCCTCCACAGTCAATGTTGCACAGAATTACAGGTGAAATTTATAACAGCTGCCAAGCGCACGTTATAACAACTCGACCGTCAGCGGAGGCAGTTTATGCAGCATTCATCTGTTCTTGATTCCTGAAACAAATGATTTCATTCTGTGCCTGATGAAGCCCCTGTATCATTAACAATAAAACAGGCCATTAAAACCATGTGTTTCCCAAGAGAATCAGACCTGAGAGACGAAACAATCACTTCTGCTCTCATGAAACACTTCTATTCAACCATTTGTCCTCATAATCAGAATAACATCACATACCCACAGGGTTTGAGAAAGCTGATGCATCGACCTTCATCTCAGGAGATCAGGAGAGTTTGACTAGATTTGTGTGTGTGTATACAGATGTTTTAACGGTTACTATTATAATTATTTTTTGCATTTGTACATGTGTGCACTGCTCCAACCTACACTGTAAAAAAGTGTTTGTGTTCCCAGCATGCATTGCAGTATAAATCAATTATACGGCTATTGTTATAGAATTCTCTGTTTGTTGTATTTTGTTCAACTTTTGCCAGTGTTTCGTCAGTATTGTTAGTTATTTGATGTGTCGGGTGTTAAAGGATTAGTTCACTTTCAAATTAAAATTTCCTGATAATTTACTCGCCCCCGTGTCATCCAAGATATTTATGTATTTATTTCTTCAGTCGAAAATAAATGAAGGTTTTTGATGAATACATTCCAGGATTCGTATGCATATAGTTAGTTTCAATGGACTCTAAATGGTTGAAGGTCAAAATTACAGTTTCAGTGCAACTATAAACGATACCAGACGATGAATTATAAAGCAAAACAATCGCTCATTTAAAAATAAATGTATATGCTTTATAAACCCAAATGCTCGCCTGTTCTGCGATGCGCGTTTCACGTAATATGTAATAACTTTGAAAAGGTCACGCTTGACATAGGATCCATCTCATCTTCTCCTCAAAGTTCAAAATCATCCGACATCGTTGTTTTACCTCGTAAACTCGTTGAGGTGTAACTCCCTTTTTTGTTAACGGCGTTTGCACGTTCAACTTGTAAACACTGACTCTGTACTTCCACCTACGCCAAGCGTGACTTTTTTAAATTGACAAAACTAAGTGTTAGTTGACTTTGGGAGATGTTTAAGTTTGCGCAATTACTTTTTTTGCAATGTAATGTTTTCTCTGTGCAGACTGTTAAAATATGTCTGATGACCTAAAAATATGCTTTGTGGTACAGTTTTAAATATTTAGTTAAAAAAAGATATATATTGAAAATTAATGCTGTTTAATGCTCGGCTGGAGTTATTACTGCATTATTTTCAATAATTCATCACTCTGTTCTGAATTCCTCAGGAGGAATATTCAGCAAATATTTACCGGATATTCACGCCAGAAACACTTTGCCCTTTCTTTAGGATTTCTGCTCAAAACATTGACAATCTTTGACCCCTGACTAAATAACTAAAAAACTAACAACACTGACAAAAGTAAAACAAGTCAACAATATCTAGTGAATATTCACAGTACATTTACGAGGACTCATAAATGTTATTCAGTAAATAATGCATTAAAATGATAATCTGAACAGCTTCCACGAGTATGAGAACTTATCAGAACTGACAGTTAGATATGAATATCTCGAGACTTTTCTCAAACCACTTTAGCCTGAGTCAGAGGTCAAAGATTGCCAATGTTTTGAGCAGAAATCCTAAAGAAAGGTCAAAGTGTGCATCTGATTGCTGGTCCGCCTCTTACGTGAAGTTAACATTATCCCAGCCTCCCCGTCCCGTAGTGGTATCGATCCATTAGTGTAGGGCCAGTAAAGGTTAATGACGTGAATATTGATCTAAATGAAGAGTTTTATTCTCTGCAGGTGTTGGTTTGGCCCCTGCAGCTGCTGCTAATGCACTGAGACTCTCTCAGCTCCGCCACCGGCTGCGTTCATTATCCGATAAGACCAAACGCCGCTCTCGCTTTCTTCAAGCTGACCACTGAATCGTCTGCACTTTTAAAGAGAGCTTTTGTCAGTGCTGATTAGACTGAATGTAGACTTTAAATTAAAAACATTGAAGAGGAACTAGCTTTACAACGTCGAATGCCTTCTTCAAGCAGAAAACATGAATTCAGCCATTGAGAATGAAATGTAGGTTCCCACACGGATAGCAAAAATATGTTCTCAGAACGTTCTGCTAGCATTTCCATTAAGTTATGAAAATAAGTGATTTCTGAACATTCTATATGTCCATTTTTATCAGAATGTTAAGCAAAAGTTATTATGGATAAATTACTTTTGAATATTCTCTGAAAAACATTAGACAAACATTAAAAAAACATTTCAGGAAAAACATTATATTAAGAATGTATAATGTTTTTGTGTTAATGTTTTGAGACGATCTCTGCTAAACAAAATGTGTTCTATCTACAAATATTCTTATTACATTATTTGTGAATGTTCAAAACATTTAAATGTGCTCTGAAAATTCAGAAACAAGTAGCAACATAAAAAAAGCGTGATTCAAAACACCCATGTCATGTGACTAAGGCTATTCGAAGCATCGGGGTGTGTCACAAGTGTTTAGAGGCGTGGCCTAACTGCCGATTCTGCGTTTGATTGACAGAGTCGAGAACAACTCACACAATCGCACATCTGTCTCAACCGAACTCCCACAAAGTGGAGTTAATGCATCTTCACTTCGTGGGTTTATCTGAGAGGATTTTTTTCAAAGGCTGGAGAAATTCTATGTAAAAAAAAAGAAAGAGGCTGAGTCCATCAACAGCAGAACAATTAATATTTTTAAATAAAAATCTTTATATGTAAAAAAAAAAAAAAAAAAAAAAAAAAAAAGGAAGATTTTCTTTTTAATTATCAAAATAACACAAAGAGTTAATTCAGATATCGGACCGATCTTTCAACACTTTACAAGAACAGAACAATAATAACACATTTTAATAGTTTATTATAATTCTTTGAAGATGACAGCTTCACCCAGGATTCGAACCCAAGAAGACATCATTCACTAACCACTCCCCCAAATCACTAACACAACATGCGTTATAATTCATCAATTCGCTTAACTGTTTCTTTGTCGACACTGTTTCAGAGAAATACTTCACCGTAGAGACGGGTGTTGAAATGTTTCGAAGCCTTGACACATTTGCTTCGACTGCTTCAGTGTTTCACGAAGCCTCGCTCTGCCCACCACTAGCTCGAAAGAGGCAGATAATCAAAACAAAAACAGTCTTTAATGACTCCACATTGAAGAACATGAAAACACATCTCTTAACACGATGTAGACAGGACAAATAAACAGAGGAAAGGCATGGCTATAAGTACTAAACCAAACCAGAGACAAATGAGTATTATCAGGTGAACAAAATTACATAATCAGCAAACTAGGTCACAGGGCAACAGGCCAAATTAAAACACAATGGAAACTGGGACACACCAAATATAACCCAAACAGATGTATAAATAACTTTTAGTTTTCTGCTAAATAAAGGCCAGATAATATTCTATTAACATTACGGGACGAACGTTTGTTCATAGCTCTGAGAGAACTTTCTGAGAACAGTAGCTGCATACTTGTTCAAAACAGAAATAGTTTATTAGCATACAATATTTATGTGTAAAATATATTTTTATTGTTAAATTAGGCCTATCTTATTTTAGCTTAGCATGTTAACTACATTTGATTATATTGCATTGTTAGCTTAGCCACATGCTAATGGCACAACCTACTATGTGTCGAGTGGGTACTACTTTAATCGATACTTACACAGAACATGTTTCTGTGCTGCTTTTGTTCATTGATTTATATGTAAACATGGTAGTTTTGAGTCTAAACATCTCGGACGTGAGCATCACATTTAAGATGCCGTGTCGTGTCAAGTTAGAAACAATATCAGCGCCAAATAAGCTTTGTTGTATTTTGGGATGCAGGAGTCGCCATAATCTCCCCTCATCTGAGCCAAGGACACTGTGGTTATATTTCATTTTCGAAGGAAATAAATCGGTAACGTCCCCTAAAGGTTTAGGAATCGATACCAACGTGTCGTGCGTGAACGTCAGCTCCAGACAAAATAAGTATAACGTGTTTGTTTTCTAAATTGCCTTTCTGAAAGAGCTTCTTGGCACTCTGTAAGGCTAATGATGCTAAAGCTACCATGGTGTGTTTTCGCTGATTCTGCCTACAAGTGCTACCAGAATGACATTGAATAAGTGGTAGTTAAACATTGCATATGAAAGCAATGCGAGTCGATCGCTTGAAATTGTTGAGCTCATGATAAGAACTGGGACATATAAAGTTTGTGATAGCAGGAGACCAGCTATGTTGTTATTTTCATCCCACCGTGCTCCCCATCTGTGTAATTCATAAATGCACAGTATAATCAGATGATAGACTTTGAAACGGAGTATGTTTTCTGTAAAGATAACCGGTTTGTACTAATAGGGGAATGTTTATTTGCAAAGGCTAGCACTGCTAATGAGCTCTTGAAGCTCCGCCCTCTCCTCCGGGAGCAACAGCTCATTTGCATTTAAAGAAACATACTCAATTGGGCTCATACCCTTAAAGTGGCAAATTTAACAAGCTATACAAATATATCTGTGGGGTATTTTGAGCTAAAACTTCACATATACACTCTAGGGACATCAGAGACGTATTTTACATCTTGTAAAGAGGGGCATAATAGGTCTCCTTTAAGAGCAGAAAGAGGCCGAGGATGTTGTTTATCATGTCAATAAATCACACTTAACCAAACTGAACCAGAGAGAGAGAGACAGTGGAACGGATCACTGGATTCTTGGCAGCGTCGTTTTCCAAGTCTGTCATCACATGCGACAGATCGGAGCAACCCGATCTTCTCTCATCTCCTTCTTTACGACACTGCCAGTGGCACCAGAGAGGACACCAGCGAGAGATAATTACTCAAACCCTCCAGCACACACTCACAGACGGACAGACGGATCCCTCTTTTGTGTGTTTCATCGGGGGGAATGTCATGAAATATCCTTTTATCAGCTTCTGAGTGTAAAACTCGGGTAATCCTGCAAATAGCTTCAAATGCCAGTAGCTGCTCTGATAGTTTGTGTGACAGTGATGAGAGAACAAGACTAAATGCTCAGGGTTTTCCTCCAGATCAATCCCTTCAAGGCAGCGCTTCTCTAACCCAGGTCACAAGCGGGGCTTAAATGATTTGAGGTCAAACATAGTTTGTAGGAATTTGTTGTCAATGATCAGAAACTTTTGATTCACTTTGAGTGAAATTTGAGTTATGCCTTAGTTTAATTACACCTGTGGGATGTAGCTATAATTTGGTTTTATTACGATTGAAATTGTTCTATCTGCCAAATGCAAAGTTTAAACTTAACAAAACTTGACGTACATAGACAACAGGACACTTTGAGGATGCGCACCAAATTGCATCCAATTCTACCCATAGGAGGCGCTACAACTGAAAAACACTCGTAACTCGTTGTTTGATAATTGGTGTGCATCTTCTTTGGGGAAAATACTCACATATTCTTTACATTTTACTCAGATAAACAAAAAAATATGGTTGCCAGCAGCCAATCAAATGTCAGCAGCATATAATGTCAAATCTGAATGGTTCACCAAAATGACTTAAGCAGGTTTTTAGCAGACGAAGGCTGTAATACAAATACAATCCACCAGAAGTTAAGGAATGTGTGATCTTAAAAATTATTATACAGTAGTTTATATGTCATTGAAAAAATATTAGTCAAATTAATAAAAAAAGCAGGCAAGCTTGGTAAAATACAATTTTAATCTTGCTATTTCAAAAATTAATGTTTAAATCGGTCATTTTCTTAATTTACAACCGATTTCTGAATCCACCAATTATTTTTCAATGCATTATAATATTGAGAATGTTAAGTCATATTTGGTTGTCTTTTGAAAAATATATCCCTTAAATTTAGCCAATTTAGGCAACCTGAAACTGCACTGCACTGCAATGCAATGCTGTGATTTATTTGTATTACTTATACATTGTCTGTGTGTTGTATATCCACAACACTGCTTGAGACCAGACAAACATGGATCTGGACTTGATCTGGACTTGATCAGACAGTGTTCTTAATGTGATCCCGTATGTTCCTCTTCATCATTACAGAGGACGGTTTCACACAAAATCAGCTCAGTGTTTGAAATGGAGCATGTTTTCTACTTAAGTCCATTGCTTGTTGGACTGATGGTCATGGTCTGAATCTGGGCGTTGACTGGTAATCCGGTTGAGTCTGAACTCCTGACACCAAAGAGGAAGATAATTCCTTTCCTTTTAAAAGTACAAGACACATTGAGACGAGGCCATCATTGACAAAACAATTAGTCCAGAGATCTAATGCCTCACAGAGCTCTGACAGATCGCGCTCATAACTCGTAACACGGGGTCAGAAACATCGCGCTGGATGCACACACAATCAAACGCTCGATTATAGCGCAATCTGGGTCTGTCTAGACGCCGTGATGAACCGTACAGAGGTCCAGAGAAATCAGATGAACACTAACAATGACACATTGATACGCCGGCGTTTAGCGTCATCGGTAAATACCACCGGCTGATCAATGAGAATATGAGAGGGATATTAAAGACCATCCATATGAGCCACTGCATCTTTATGTTGAGCTTTAGAAACAAATGGATTTCACTGGACAGAACCGAGAGAGACGACGGACGCATTGACAAAAGATTGAAAATTAATGCACAGACGAGGAGGTAATGAAACACCCTTTTCAATAATTCAGTGACCTGGACTCAATTATTAATCTTATTTACAAACATGTTTATGAAGTCTATTTTATTTTAAAGCACTTTTCATAATACACATCATCGGCTCAGAATATTAACATAACATAATGATGATATTCCTACATAAATACAGTGCATCTGCATTTAGCAGATTAGAGCTGAGAGATAGTTTAGATTTTGAAACATTGAACTTCATGTTAAAGCTCATAATAAACCTATATTTGTGTGTACTGTACACTATGTCAATAATTCAGAATAAACCATATATATTCAACTTTGGTAACACTTTACAATAAGGTTCATTAGTTAACTATATTAGTTGACGAACTAAGAATGCACAATAATCTACAGCGTTTATTAATCTGTTAATTTCAGATTTAACTAATGCATTATTAAAATCACAAGTTTTGTTTGTTAACATTAGTTAATGCACTGTGAACAAACAGTGAACGACCATTTATATTAACTTACATTAACAAATATTACTAAAAAGTGTAATACATACATGCATAGTATTGCTTTGAAATAGAAGAAAATATTAATTTAATTATTAATCAGAATTATTAATTTTTCTTCCAGCTGATGAACAATACAAATACTACATTTATTGGGAACTTTTTTGTTAATATAAATTAAGCTGACATGAAATTAAATAAAATAAAAATATAAAAAATAATACAATTAAAATGTCAAAAATATACAATTTAAATTATGAATAAATAAATAAAAGCTAACTTTAAAGGGGTCATGTGACGTTGCTAAAAATAACATTGTTTGGTGTATTTGGTTTAATACAATGTGTTTATGCGGTTTAAAAAATACATTTTACATCCGATGCGTTGTGATTGGCCGAATACCTCAAGCGTGAGACGTAAATGTTACGCCGCTCACCGTGTTGTGATGCGGCACGATGAGACTAAAACAATAAAACCCATTATAAACCAGGTATTTGTTGCATCCAGTGAGGACATAATTATTGATTATAATAGCCTCTTTCGCACTGCTGTAGTTCTAGAACTAATAGTACAGTAATAAAGTAATTTTGGGACTATTTCCCAGTACTATTTAAAGGGTTACATTCGGTCAAGCCGGTCGACAGCGACGTCATTTGTGCGTGGCGTTCAACAACGTAAACAAAGAAGGAACAACAGGAGGACGCTGTGATCGGAGCGGTGTTTGTGTTGTGTCTCGCGGGTTTCTCAATAATGATATTATCAAATATAAGTTGATGCAATGTTTACTTAATGGCATGTGAGGCCGTTTTCAAACGCGTTTAGCCAATCAGCGTACACTTACGTCACGGATCGTTCCTAGAACTGTTAGACCCGACTCTAATCCCACTTTATAGTGTTCACAACCATTCATAGTGTTCACTTTGTAGGCTACTCTTCCAGGTTCAGGACACAGTCCTGCGTATAATGCGCTGCACACGCTCCAATATTTGTGTTCTTTTCTGAACAGTGTTGTTAATATAACTGAACACTGATTTCTAGTCGTGTCCTCTTTTGGATCAAACAAAGTAGTTTCTCGTTCACAACGACACACAGCGTCTCCAGGACAGAATAATAGCTCCGCCTTCTTTCATTGCGTATACGTGTGGGCGGAGGTATGCAAATCTCCCACACCGTGACAGACGTGTTTGAATGAGGTGTTTTAGGAGTCTTAACTTTGTTTGGTTGTGAGACTTTAGTCTTGACAGCTTCAGGGATTTTATGCTCCAAAGATAAAGAAAACTTGAAATCGCATCTCCTTAATGTAGATTAAACGATTATGGTCTGTAAATAAATCTAAAATAGCTTTGCAAAATCTATCTTGCCTTAAAGAGCTGGTGTGGATACTAATACAATCATCATATTTTACGGGTGATTATTAGACTATGTGCACTTATGGTCTTTGCTCATAATTTTTTTAAATACATATTTTGGACAAATTCCTCTTTCTTTGTCAAACTAACAATAAAGGCACCTTTAAAACTTGTATTACTTATCTATTATGATTTTTTTCAACCTCCTTATATGTGTCAAAATCACAGTTTTCTTCCGTGTCGCACACCCAGACTTATAAACTTCAACAATGATAATACAGTTTAAAAATATGACACATCTGGTAACTATTAATGTACCTGAATTAAGCACAATAAAATAATTAAAATACATTATAGTATTTAATGTGAGACCACTATCAATATGACTTTTTATACAAAATATAGCTGTTGCACAGTATTGGTGTCATTTCCACAACGCTGTACGGTCCCTTTAGGAAGTTCCAGTGAGAAAGATTATTTAGGTGGTTTCCATGGAGACGTTCAGTGACATCACAGCACTAGGAAGGAATTTAAACAACAACAACAACAAATGAAGGTTGATCAGTTAATATATGTATTCAACCTCATTTCCAAACATGCGGTACCTTCAGGGGTGTTTTTAAAAAGCGAAACATTTTAAGTTAAAGACGAGTATTTTGCATACATGCTAAGTATTAATTTAAAGCTAATCAGCGAAGCTATCTTCCATATTTTATTTCACCAAAAACTACAGAAATGTCATTTCAAGCACACTTTAATGATTTTGTGAGTTGAGTTTAACGAGTGTGATGAGGCTGTTCCTCTACAATTGTCATTTCCATCGACATGTTTTAAAAATATATTCACAATTTACAAGATCATGCTCTATCTTAATATAATAATTCAAGTTATTTATGTACTAATAAGCTCTCACCCAAACCAATAATAAAGTGTGTGGTGCAAACGTTCAGCATTCGGTCATTAGCGCAGTTAAATTATCTAATTGACAAATGGATAATTATTGTGCATTGTGGAAAAACTGGTAAAACTAGTTACAAAAATGATCTTCGACAACTCTTGAGTAGCATATCTATATTTAAATAACAGCTGTATATTGAGATGTGGTGGAAATGACATTTGTTTATTGCAGGTCGGAAAAAATGTAAAATATAAAAATTTCTCTTGTAATCTTAGACCTTAGTAATTGTAGACCTTAAAACTAGACTACTTATTTATGTTACTGTTGAACACGTTGTTTTATTCAACTTCACAGGGCTGAAAGCGCCCCTAGTTGAAAAACGTACTCGGTTACTATCGTAACCTCAGTTCCCTTAGATATGGGAACGAGTACTGCGTCCGTGACGCCAAGCCGCGGATGGAACCCTCTGTTTCAACCAGAACTGGATGGGTCGCATATGAAGCAGACCCAACCGAGTACTGGCGAATGCCGCTGCCATAAGGCCCAGCATCTTTTGGAAAGCTTTGAGCGGATGGGCGGTGCCTTCCTTGAAGGAAGCCGCGTGGTGCTGAATTTTCGTGGCTCGCTCCGCTGAGACAGTAGCTGTCATCCGCACCGTGTCTAGAACTGTGCCCAGGAACGATACTCGTTGGTTGGGTCATAGTATGCTCTTGGCAAATTTGACCCTGAGCCCCAGGCAACCTAAGTGGGTGAGGAAGAGGGTCTTGTGTGATGTCAAAACCGCCTGTGACTGGGTCAGAATGAGCCAGTCGTCGAGATAGTTGAGTATACGGATTCCCATCTGTCTCCGATGGGAGAGAGCCGCATCCATGCATCGTGTAAAAGTGCGGGGAGTCAGGGACAGCCTAAACAGCAGGACCTTGTATTGATAAGCCACCCCTTCGAATGCGTATCTCAATAATCATCTGTGATGGGGGGGGGGGGGGGGGGGGCTACCTGGACGTAAAAGTATGCGTCTTTAAGATCCAGCGACGTAAACCAGTACCCTAGTCATATTTGCGAGAGGATCGGTTTCAAAGTGATCATCCTGAACGATCTTTTCATCAGGGCGTGATTCAGGAGTCTGAGATCTAGAATAGGTCGCAGGCCACCGTCTTTTTTTGAGGACGAGGAAGTAGCGGCTGTAAAAGCATGACTCGCTCTGGGCTGGAGGAACGATTTCTATGGCTTCTTTTTTCAGCAGATTCATCACCTCTGCGCAGAGGATATAAGCATCGTCGCTACGCACTGAGGTGGCGAGCACACCGCGGAAGCGCGGTGGTCTTCGAGCAAATTGGAGTGAAAAACCTTGTCTTACCGTATTCATTATCCACGCTGACACACCGGGAATGGCCTGCCAGGCCTCCGTCCGCCTGGCAAGGGGTTGAAACAGCTGTGCAGACTGGCTGCATAAGGCCAGGACACTTATGGGAGGCAGAGAAATAAGTTTGCTCTCTTTTTGAAAATGTTTGTGTTTTATTTTGACCGCTATCACAGCGGTCGGACACCTGGTCGCTATAGCAGGCCAGTGAGGAACCGAAAACACATTTTACTCTGCACCCAGCATTATGCGAGGTGGCGAGAGACACATGAGAGGCCGTTTGCGTTGTGGTCCGGCGGTAGCGAGACTTGGGCACCTCCTCCTTCTGCCTGGCTGATCAGGAAGACTTCTTAGGTGCTGGATACAAGAGGCGATCTTTGGCCGTGTCCTTGGTGCTTCGGGAAGTTGTAGCGTCTTACCGAGCGTGAACACCCTCTATCTCGCCGCTCCTCCGGAGGTCGGGGCTCCGGGGTGGTTGGCGCTGGTTTGGCTGTCTGCTGAGTCGGCACAGATTTGGGGCGACTGGAAGCAAAAGAAGAGCTGGTGTGTTTAGGGAAGAAGTGTCGCATCGCTTGAGACGACTTCTGAGCCTCCGTGAAGCATTCAGCGAAGCCCTCCACAGCTGGTCCAACAGGCTGCCTGACGAAACCGGAGCATCGAGGAAGGGAACTAAGTCCGCCTCTTTCATCTCCGTCATCGTGAGCCAGAGGTGGCGCTCTAATACTACCTGGGCGGTGGCTATGGTGGCGTGTTGAGCCAGGTCTGTCGCGCTCCTCATCCTGAGTGAAGCTTCCTCACTGGCGAGCATCTTGGCCTGGAAGACCTAGAGCACAGCCATAGAGTGCAGCGCTGAAGCCGCTTGCCCATCCGCCGAGTAGGTCGCGTCCAGCGAGTGTAGATGTGGCTCTGCATGGCTTGGACGGATGGCTCACCCTCGTCTTCCATCCGATAGCTGTGGGCGGGCAGAGATGTGCGGCCACACACTTATTCAGAGGAGGCAGGTGCTCGTATCCTTTTTTTTCTTCAGTGCCATCAACAGATGTGTGAGCAGCTGAAGCAGAAGTTCGGATGCGAGACGAGTGGGGGGCGTGCCACAATATTGTGAGCTCGTATGAACTTCGGTAGAAGGGGAACGAGTGTTGGCGGGGGGCTTGAAAACGCCGCGTGAGAAATACTCGTTCAGCCTGCTGCGAGATGGCTCCTTCGCGGAGGCTATTCGAGCCCGAGCTCATTGATAGCCTTTGTCATGATGTGGATGAGCTCCTCATCCGCTCTGAGTCTGGCGTTACGTGAAGAGGACGATGGTAAGAGGGCGGGGTCAGTCACAGAGCCCGATAACTCTTCCGCGTCCGAAGCCGCCAGAAAAAAGACTGTCATCTATTTTGCCGTCACTCGCACCGAACAAGATCATGTCGCTCACAGCAGAGGGATGCTGATCATGTTGAGTGAAGAGGACGGGCGAATGCTCTCTCCCTCTGCGGAGACGGCGAGGCACGTGGGCATTGAGCCGCTCAAATCCTCTGCCCGCTGTTTTCTCTCACAGATCCCTGGCGAGGAGCGGGGTCGCTCTCCGAGCGCAAAGAGGGAAGACTCAACACTCGCAGTGAGAACATTCAGCCCCGCTGAGCGCAGGTGCAGGGGATTCTCGCACGTCTTATAATGATGGCGCGGCATTTGCAACAACGCAAGGCTTACTTAGATCTTACCGGATAGCTGCAGGGGATAACCGAGTCTGAGAGCTGGTAGCTGCAAGAGGTCCTATCCGGCTGCTGAGGTGCTTTCAACGGCAGATCCCGGCATCAGTGAAGAGTCAGTGAAGAAGGGAGTTCGTCGCTGAAGAGAAGAAATCTGAGCATGGTGGCTAGAGCAGCTGATATATAGCCAGATGCTCCTCCCGTTTTAGCGGGCTGAATAGCCATTGGCTCGCTCACCAGCGCCGTGGATTGGTTAATTTTTTAATCCTAGATGAACCAATCAACGTTCAGTTATAACTGCGTGATTGAAATAGGCTTCAGTTTGAAGAGAAAACATACTTTTTTCCCATACAGCATCTCTCGACGCAGTACGAGTGTAATCTTGAAAGGGAACACCCATATACATATACACAGGGTTATTGTTATGTTTATAGTCATGATTAAGTCTATTCTTGTCCCTTCCAGCTGTGCTAGTTTTCACAGTCTCCTCCATCTCACATAATGAACTAATTTAGCCCATCAGCGTCCCGCGCCCGTGTGTGGTTTATTCAGCCGATCGTGCTGGGATCGTGATCGCCGGTGACGGACCTACACAAGTGCGCTATATTTCAGTCACGAGTAAAGAGATTAGGGAATAAAGTGAGCTATTAGAAAAAACACTTCAGAAGCTTGAATGAAAGACGCAGTGCCATCAATAAAAGCTCTATTTCTGAGGAATACATTCGTGATAAAAACTCTCGAACATCAAAGTGTACAGCACTTATTAGCGCAGTTTGTTAAAAATGCATGGCTTGTTGTTGAGCCGCCATGAGGAAACATTAGTTTAGTGAAGCGTTGGATCCGTCCCTCAGGGTAAAACACATTTAAGAGGTGCTTAGCCGTCTATAGACACACTTTATACGCCGAGTGTGTTTATGCTAACTATGTACTGGGTGGAGTATATACAACAACCCCTGCATTAATGATAACAGTGCGCGGGATTAACGTTAATTTAAGGTTATTTAATTAAATGCTAATAGCATGCGTGGAATATTGTTCATTAAACCACTATTAGTGCAATATACACATTACAATTCATTATAGAAGTACAAACGATATGCTAAGTGCTAATGTTAGCATTGATTTAATAGCATCATGTCCAGTGCTAGTTAAGCAAACTATTTACGTAAATAGCTCTTGAGTGGATATTAATGGCGTTTAAATTAACTTTATTAGCTCTTGTACAAAGGCTGTTTGTATATGAAGCTGTAATATGCTAAATACAATGCTATAAACATCGTGGTTTTCTGTAAACACAGCTTTGAAATCGTTCTGAAAAGTGCAGTAATCATAAAACTGACTGTTTAAAGGCACTTTCTGTGAATGTGCATATGTTAATGCATATTTGACTTTTATTATTATTATTATTAACAAGAACAAGTTACATAAACAAACATTATACATGGTATACACAAGTATACACTAGAGAGTATAGCTGTATGCTAATACAGATTTATATTACAATATCTAATTTATAATACAAAAATAAGATTTATAATGTACGTAACTGTGCTTTTCTCTGCTATTTTCTAAGATACCGAATAATACATATTTCCAAAACAAAACGGCTGTCGATATTTTCTACAATAAATCATGGACATTTTGCCTTTTTGTTTAATTTTTTATTAAAGGGCACTGCTGAAACAAATGCCCCACAGTTTCAAGGCAACTGACACAAAAGGAGCAACTGAAATTAATATCAGATTTAAATATGACCAAATAATACTGTGTATGATACTTCCTTTAACTTGTTTGGAATTACATATCGATTACCCTTTTCCAACCAAACACTTTTCCGAACAATATTGTCTGTTAGGTGATTTAAATATGAATAAACATAACGCAAAAAGCATGTGTTGTAATAAAGACTCTCCAGTGCGACTGAGGGAGGTGTGGGGACTTGTATTGTGCAATGCACCGGAACCAGGAAACGAGCGTGACTCGTATGAAGCCGGAAGCGAGCGCGATCATGGAGGACTCTTGTGTTGTTGTGCCCAAGCATTCCTACTGGTTTGACTTCTGGATGTTTCTGCTGTTTGATGTCGTTCTCTTCCTCGTCTTTTACTTCGCCATTCCCTGAGCGGTGAGTGACGAGGACAACCGTTTCCCGCCTGATGGTCACGTGACCACAGCTGTCCGTGCCATTATTATTGACTGAGGCGTTTATGAATATGAATATTATAGCCCGGCATATCAGCAATTATGAACTTAGAACTCTGCGTTTATTATATATATTCAGGACAAGTGTGTATGGATTTATAAACGTAACTCAAAATGAGTGTAATCATTTTCAATATATATAATCATCTTTAATGTTGTGTGTGTTTAATGTTGGGTGTGTGTGTAATGTGTGTGTGTGTGTGTGTGCGAGTGTAATGTTGTGTGTGTGTGCGAGTGTAATGTGTGTGTGTGTGTGTGCGAGTGTAATGTTGTGTGTGTGTGCGAGTGTAATGTGTGTGTAATGTTGTGTGTGTGTGTTTGTGTGTGTAATGTTGTGTGTGTGTGTGTGTGCGAGTGTAATGTTGTGTGTGTAATGTTGTGTGTGTGTGTGTGTGTGTGTGTATTTGTAATGGTGTGTGTGTGTAATGTTGTGTGTGTGTGTGTGTAATGTTGTGTGTGTTTGTGTGTGTGTGTAATGTTGTGTTATGTTGTGGTTTCTCTCAGGACAGCACTGCAGTGCCGCTGGACTCGGATCAGGACCGGTTCTGAACTCTGCTTCTCTGCATTCAACAACCTCAAATATAAACCTGTCCCTTCATGCGTCCACTGCGAGGAAACCCCCCCTTCATCTGATGCCGTATAATATATGACTGAGTCATAAAGTCCACTTCTGAGGAGAAACATATACATGTTGTGTATATCTCACACAAAACAAATAGCTGAAATAATTGTTTAATTCAGTGGCGGAAACGAGCTTCCTTAATAAACAGACCAGAACTGCAATATAATAAATTAATAAACTTATTATGAATGACATTTACACAGAATGACCAATGTGTGCTTATTTGAAGAAAGTGAGTTTGTATTACTGTAATAATATATACAGTATGAGTATATAAGTAAAAGAAAAATGTTTTTTTTGTTGTAAATTTACATATTTAATTTTGGGGGGGGAATTATGGGAATTTCAAAAGCCAAATATTGCTGCGAGTGCCGACTTTAATTCAGTATGAATATCGTTAACTTTGGTTTCGCGCGGACTCTACATTAGTGGGGGTGGGGTGGGGGTAAACGGTCAGTAATACCGTGATCTGGGATGAAAGCTATGAAATCTATAGCTCCGCCCACTCAATAGGTTGTTTGCACATGACTTCATACAGCCGAACTGAAAAAATTACATTGCCCATGATGCTGTGAAGAGAATCCACCAATCAGGAAGTTGCAGTGAACAAAAGGCGCTAAATGAGTTCTATAGCTCCGCCCA
>QVTF01022372.1:190000-222500 GCA_003573665.1 Oxygymnocypris stewartii | reverse complement strand
CAATCTCATGTTAATATTTAGCACCTATAAAGTAATATTGCATCAATCATATCTATAATTTTATCAAATAAAGGAACATCTTTACAAATATCTCCAAAAACAGCCGAGCTGTTTTTACTAAAATAGTATTTCTCTTAAAAAAAAATAGATTTAATAATATAATTGTATAAACTAATAGTTAAAATGTGTTTTGTATACATTTAATGATTTCTAATAATTAGACCTGATTTTTACGTATTATCATTCAATTTAACCATTAAATCTAGATGAAGAAAAACATTTCACAAGGCCCTAAAAATTAAATATGTGATCATATTTTAATAAATGGTATACATTTATAAACATCTCAATTATTTTGATATGCGTTTAGATGATTTAAATGTAATTTAACCATTAAAACTAAATAAATAAACCATATTTATATAAACGATGGGGTGAATATCAGGTTAACGTAAAGTCAACCTAGCATGAAACACTAGATTAACCCTTTTCGATTCCTGTAAAATTAGCCTAAAACGCCTAAAAAAGGCATACCCAAAGTAAATCGCATGCTGTTCTTGGACCATTTGGATGATATGCATGATGTTGGTCTCCTTTGAAAGGTGACTCTGAGGTTTGTCAGAATCACTGTAAGTCTTACTGATATTGAGTAATAGCACTTTGAATACACTGAAAAAGAAAAAAACAATTTCCGCCTAAATTTATTTGTAAATAGAAGCCTGCAGATAGCTGGGAGCTATGAGCTGGAAAATACATTGGGATCACATAATGAAGCCTTACCAAGCCCAATTTTCCCATTTGATAAACAATATATTAGAAAATGAGTGTTTTACACACGTTTATCTAAGTTAATGTCTAGGCGCTTCCCAAAAAAAGACACTTGGAGACTCCAAGTGACCCTTTGTAAGCAATGACACATAAAATGCTGTAATTCTTGAATGCTTTAATGTACAGTCATCATTTTGGGCTCTAATGAAAGGTTACACTTCGAGCTATTCAATTTCTCATCTAGATTCACTGTCAATAATTGTTGATACTTAGTAACTGGAGAATAAACACATTATAGTGACATTTATACATGGAATCCAAAAATGTGTACACTTTTAAAATTACCTATCTATTTATAATCTAATTACATTTTTTTTCCCTATAATTCTATTTTTGAAATAGTTTTTGTGTCTGATGACTTTACCCCTAACACCACTAGGTGGGATTCGTAAAAGGTTAAAGCAGGTGAATGGGTGATGTCGGAGGTCTTGTCCTTCTACGCTGCATCTGATGCCTGGCAAACATTTCTGGACATCATTTGTAGAATCAAGTCACTATTACTTGCTTTCAACCATGCAAATTGTGCTTTACATCAGCAGTGTTTAGACGGGGAAACTCCTCTGGCCAGGCCGTTTAGATTTAGGCTGCATTGTGAACTCATCTGGTACCTGTGTTCTTGTCCCGAATTTTTCTGAGCTGTCGTTTCAAATGGCTTTTGTCAGCTTATTGAATAAAAAATTACTTTTAACGAATTAAAAATTAAGTTAACTAATGTGAAAGGCGTTTTGTTCACGAGAAAATAAAATCGTATGTTAGCTAGGTCAAACAAGTTTTATGGCTAGCTTGTTTGAGTTTTTAATATAATTTAAGATTTACTGCATGTTTAGTATTTGCGTTTTAAAGGCAGCTGCAATGAAGCATGGAGAAAGACATGATCATTTATGGTAAGAGGTGTGTATATTTTATATGAGGTTTGCCTTTAAAAGTGTGTTATTTCTGCTGCTTGTTTTCAGAGAAGACTTTCTGTCACTAATAAAGTGGACAGTGAGTAAAGGCGGTGGCCATGTTTTGGAGGTTTTGCAGATGGCTTTGTATTTGTGTGAGGATAAATCCAGAGTACACGACATAATGCAAAACGTCCTGAGACGTTTGAGTAGTACCTATATAGAGTGAAAATACAATTAATTCTATATAAAAATGATGAAATCTATATTAAAATGAATGGATTACAGTAGTATACTTATGAATTGGGTTATGTTTACAGTAATTTACTGTATGAGCAAAGCAAATACTGTGTTCTACTGTAAATCTTAATTACAGTAAGTTACTGTAAAAATGGTAATGTCTAACAGTGTAGGAGACGGTCTTCACCGGGGATCATCTAGTCTGTTCTGGTTTATATTAAAATATAAATAATTTACCAGTTGTTGTGTCCCTTAAATAACTGGCAACCTTCTTACCTGTATGATTTACAAAAATAAGTAATATAAAAAGTACTTTAATTACTACGTAAGAAGTAAATAACCCCATCACACTTTGTTATTTTGTTAATTTGTATTACATAAACTGTAGTTTTGATTATTCATCAGACTCAAGCATTCAACCCTGTTATCAGTTATTGTTACATTAACAGGGAATGTGTTTATGAATAGCTACTGTAGCTAACAATATTATATCAATATTACATATTTTGTGTTAGATATTACCATGATAATTAATATTTTATGTTGATGTTTATTTTTTTTCTGCTAGAAAATAAAATTAATAATGTAATAATATTAACCATAGTTCTTATGTAATGTTTATTTTTAGATACTAAAATATTTGAAAACATATATTAATTAGTTATGGTTAGAAAATAAAATCACACAACTCAGTGATTTATGCTATATTCATGTCCTAAACTTTGAGGGCTGTAAAAATAACAAATCAATGTAAAACATCAATCTAATATTTACTTAGACTTCATTCTTTTTTACTTATTTTATTTTTGCGCCGGTTTAATGCTGATTTAATAGATACATTTCAGCACAAACACATTATTTCTGTACTAACGAGGCTTACTGCATTCTTCAGAGAAGTCAGCAATATTTGCCTGCTGAGACTTGCACAGTTTTTGTTAATGAAAAGACAGCCCATAAATATTTTAATTAAGGAATGATGATGTTTAGTGATCATAGTAGCCAGTCATCAAATGAGGAGAGGAGTGTTGCAATATATAATTAGTGTAATGTAAATTAATGTGTGTATTGCATATATCCAGACGCACTTATCAAGCGCTGTTCATTCTGTGTTTTAAGAGGTTTTCAGGCGTCTGGAGGGCTGTGCCATTCTCCATAAAACCGACCCGCACCGTTGTTTCATTTTCACTCACGTTTGCATGTTTGATTTGCATATTCGTGTGCTAAACTCTTGTGCAAATCAATGGGAGAAATTCACCCTCAGCGCATTAACGGTTAACGCATTCTCTTGTTTATTCCTACAGAAAGACATGCTGCGGTGACGGGGATAAGAGCAGCTTCTGCTCTTTATAACAGATGAGAGAAGCTCATCCGGAGCAGGAGAAGCTGCTGGCACTTCATTGTGTATCAGGACAATCCACAGCTCCTCCATTGTCAAACAGCCGAGCGTATTTCTCTGTGCAGCTGGAGTGATGCCGTAATCTATGCCACGCCGGCCCTTCATGATATTAATGAGGCATCTGAGCGAGCGCTAATGCATTCTGGGATGCAAGGGCAGGATGTATATTTCTACAGATGTGATAGAGGAGCTGTTCTGAACTGCTCACCCTCATGATGTCCAGTGAGAAAAATCACATTTAAGTGAGCCAGTAGACCAGCTAGACCAGATAAACACCAGCTAGACCAGGTAAACACTAGCTAGACCAGATAAACACCAGCGAAACAGCAGCTAGACCAGATAAAAACAGCTAGACCAGATAAACACCAGCTAGACCAGATAAAAACCAGCTAGACCAGATAAACATCAGCTAAAGACCAGCTAGACCAGATAAACACCAGCAAATCACCAGCTAGACCAGATACAAAAACAGCTAGACCAGATAAACACCAGCTAAACACCTGCTAGACCAGATAAAAACCAGCTAGACCAGATAAACACCAGCTAAAGACCAGCTAGACCAGATAAAAACCAGCTAGACCAGATAAACATCAGCTAAAGACCAGCTAGACCAGAAAAAACACCATCTAGACCAGCTAAAAACCAGCTAGACCAGATAAACACCAGCTAGACCAGATAAACACCAGCTAGACCAGATAAAAACCAGCTATACCAGATAAATACCAGCTAAAGACCAGCTAGACCAGATAAACACCAGCGAAACAACAGCTAGACCTGATAAAAACCAGCTAGACCAGATAAATACCAGCTAAAGACCAGATAAACACCAGCTAGACCAGATAAACACCAGCTAGACCAGATACACACCAGCTAAAGACGAGCTAGAACAGCTAAACACCAGCTAGACCAGATAAACACCAGCTAGACCAGATAAACACCAGCTAAAGGCCAGCTAGACCAGATAAACACCAGTTAGACCAGATAAACACCAGCTAGACCAGATAAACACCAGCTAGACCAGTTAAACACCAGCTAGACCAGATAAACACCAGCTAAAGACCAGCTAGAACAGCTAAACACCAGCTAGACCAATTGAACACCAGCTAGACCAGATAAACACCAAGTAGACCCAATAAACACTGGCTAATGACCAGTGACCAGCAGTAGACCAAGGCCAGTAGACCAGCAAAACCAGCTAAATACCATCTAGACCAGATAAACACCAACTAGACACAATAAACACCAGCTAGACCAGATAAACACCAACTAGACACAATAAACACCAGCCAACTAAACCATATAAACACCAACTAGACACAATAAACCCCAGCTAGACCAGATAAACACCAACTAGACACAATACACACCAGCTAGACCAGATAAACACCAACTAGACACAATAAACACTGCTAATGACCAGCTAGACCAGAAAAACACCAACTAGACACAATAAACACCGGCTAATGACCAGCTAGACCAGATAAACACCAACTAGACACAATAAACACCAGCTAAAGACTAGCTAGACCAGATAAATACCAACTACACCTAATAAACACTAGCAAAACACCAGCTAGGACAGGGCCGGTTGCACCATTGGTACCTAAATTACAACTTAGTCTAGTTGTGACTTAAAGAGATGTCAATAAAGAACGAATAAAGGACTTGTTAGCTTTTTTGTATTAGTATAATTTTTTTTATATTATTTATATTTAAAATTAATTTTAAACAAGTACCATCACATTCCATCACTGTCTCAGCAGTGGATGCTCTGCGGTGAATGGGTGCCGTCAGAATGAGAGTCCAAACAGCTGATAAAAACATCACAATAATTTCTCTCCTGATTCAGACCAGAAAATTTTTCACTAAAGGAAGCGTTATATATTATAGATTATAGACTCTATGGTATTTTAGTTACAAGCATCTTAATGCTGTATTTGTTTAATCTTTTGTCTTCTCCAGATGTTAACTGATTGACTGGAGTGGTGTGGATTACTTGTGATGTTTTTATCAGCTGTTTGGACTCTCATTCTGACGGCACCCATTCACACATGAGTTCGAATCCCAGCGGAAAGCAAGCAATATTCCAATAACAAACTTGTATTAATGATTGACCCTACTTTTGTAACTTTGAACATCTCGAGAGAAAATTCCCTCAATCGGTCGGTTAGAGATGCGACTCGCTCCATTTTCACGCTCCGGAGTCCTGAAATACATCAAATTGAAAATCCGTCAAGCTGTCATGGCGTTTAATGGACGGCGTGTGCCTGAACAGATGATTATGCTCCTGTAATGTGGAACTTTGTTGTATTAATGTCAGTTTTATTAAGGACTGGTGCTCTCTGTAGTAACGGCCCGCGGCGACTCTGCCACAAACCTCCCGATGAGATGATTGTCTTCTGCCGGCGGGAGGTCGCTCGTCTCCACACACGCCTGAAATTGAAACCATTATACCTCCATTTTGTTATTCATGTTTGTTAACAGGATGAGAAGGGCTCATTTTCAGGCCGTCTGTTGTCAGGGTTTCTCTTGTTTATGCTGTGTGTCATTTGCTTGCTTTATTATCATGGATGTAATGGGCTCCTTTCCTCAAGACGACGCCGATGCTCGGCACAACATAACGCACAAAACGAGATATGAGACTGTCGTTCTGCTCTTTTGAATTGCCAAATTTCCACAAACTCGTTCTTACTCAGCAGCCGGTCAGTGAACAGAGCTGCTCAACCTTCAGAAAATACATCAACCTCAGGACATCAAACTATATATCACTCTCTATGTGCTGCATTGTACTTTCATTTAAATATATGAGACCCTTGAGCAAGGCACCTAACCCCAAACTGCTCCCCGGGCTGCCCACTGCTCCACTTGGATGGGTTAAATGCAGAGAACACATTTCACTCCTCATTATACTCTGTATAATTGTGTATGTGACAAATAAAGCTCATCATCTAAATTATGATATATATGTATTACTATTATATATAAATTGTATTCTATATATGTTATTGAATATTAATAATGCACTTCCAGTTACATTCATTGATAAATGCATCAATGTTATATAACGCATAAAATAATACAATTAAATCCTATATTTTACATGTATGTATACCATATTAATATATATATATTTATGTTGGTGGTTTCAGTCAAATTCTTCATGGAGCTTTTTAGGCGCAACTCCAATCTTGAGTCAAACCTTCAAAACTATTTTGGAAAAACATAAATTCAGAGGACTAAAAAATAGTCAATCTATAATCTGTGTTTACTGAAAATCTATAGTTTTTGTCTTGTGTGATTAAAAAGTTGGGTTTGATTATGCCAGCAACCTCAAGCATGAAAGACATCAGAGAAAAGATGAGGTTATTATTAGTAATCGAGTTATCTTTACATTTTTATTTATTTCATAATGATGAAATCTCATGCATAGGACATTGCATAATATATTTGTATGGTTAGTTTGTGGTACATGTAAAGAATAAAGCATATTGTGATGGATTATATAATGTGATGTATGCGTCTGACAAGCTGTCATTCTTTACACCAACCAGTCATTACACGTAATTATCAGAGCCGACACGAGCGAACGACAAACTCTCCCTGAACTCTGTGTGAGATATTACGCTTTCACAGTAAATCACTGAACACTAGTTTCCTTCAGTATGTATGAGATATGCAGAAAGGTCAAAACAATCCCAGTGCGCATTGATCTGAGAAAATGATCAGACCTGCTGTATTATCCATGCCAGGCCAGTAGGTGGCGATGTCAGTGTGTACAGAAACACATGCATCTGCACACACACACACATTCCTATAAACAAAACATGTAATAACACATGCACATGAAGTCACTGTTTCCACAAAGTCACGTTTTTATAGTATACACCGAGACCATAACAGTACTGTTTTTGCATTTTCAGGCCCACAAAATACTGTTGTGTGTAAATGAACGACCAAAACACGTAAAAGGTTTTCCATTTTTAGTGTAAAATGGTGTTGTGTAAACTTCCCCCTAAGTGTGAATTATGAATTGTTCACCAGAGCATAAATGATTCGGAAAGAAACAAAAAACAACACATCAAATCTGGTCTGGAACGGAGTATGTGAGTGGACAACGCTATCTCACGACCAATTCTTACGTATTTTACGAGGTGGTTAATTTGTACGAATTCTTACGACCTCCCTCGTACGATTTTGTATGATTCGTCTAGACTCTAGTGATGGGTGGTTTAGGGGCGGGGTTAGGTGAAGGTCATACGTACAAATTTATACGAATTGTGCAACTTGTCAAATAAGTACGATTTAGCAAGAATCGTATTAAATTGTAAAAGTGAGGTCGTACGAATTAGCCACCTCGTAAAATATGTACGAATTGTCGTGAGATTGGGCTGGAGACGAACAGAGTGTTAAACTCATTCAATTATAATATGATCTACACAATCAACTTTATTATTAGCAATTATTACCATGTACAGCTAGTTCTACCTGATGTTACCCATAAAAATCTTTTTGTTGGCATACATTTATATATATATTTATATATATATATATATATATATATATATAGGTTGGTTAATGTTAATATTTTTAATTTTGGATGTTACCATCTTTTTTTTTTACTAGTACTTTAATCAAATCAAATCACCTTTATTCTCACATGATCACAGCACATGTGCCTTGGTGAGTGAAATTCTTGAGAGCGTGCTCCAGACAGTGCAGAAACAATTTACATAAAGACAGTACATACTTACACAGAAGACAATGTGCAGAATATACATACATATACTCAGTACACACAGTGTACTATTAGACATACAGGTATCAATACACCAGTGGCGGCTGCTGGTCTTTCAAAGAGGGGAAGCTCATTTTTGGCCAACATCATAAAAATTTACCATTTATTTATACCTAAATTCTGCCCAACATTCCTTTTCAAGAAAATTTTCTAGCCTACTGTATGTATGAATGAATGAATGAATGAACAAACGATCTAAAAAAAGATATTAAACTCGAAATATGGGAATTAGGTTGAACTGAAACAAGGAATCTGGGTGAAATGTATGATGAAAATTGGCTAGCAATTTCACCAAGCAAATACCAAGAAATAGGTTGCAGCAGTTTGTCTTTCGACTACACTTCCGCGATGGGACTGAGCTCGAATAGCTTCAGTGTCAGCGACTTTTATAGTACAAAATCGCTGTCAATCAAAAGGAGATGCAGTCTTTCGACAGACCCTCCAATCATCACGCAGACGCTCGGAGTCCGGGCCAGCCCACTCCTCCATTCATCCCAGAGACGCTGAGCGTCCGTGGGCGGGACATAATCGCAGCATTATCCAATGACCGTCTTGTTTCTAAGCACTGAAAAAAACTGTTTAAAGCAGCCCCATTGAAGTCAATGGACGCTGGGCTTCAACAGAGTAATGCACTGTACGCTACGGGAATGAATGAGAAGGAAATCGAGTCAGCCGACCTAAGTAGCTGATTCTGAACGAAATTGTTGTCGTTCGAGATGAACGTGTTTAACGCATTTTTAGTCAATAAAATGTTAACATAATAGTACATATATTTGACCATTCATTTTTTGACAATTATAGGGGAAGCTGAGCTTCCCTTGCAGTCTTAAAGAAATCGCGTCTGCAATACACATCATACACCATATGTACACATTCTACATTATGTACACATATATACACACAATGATATGCGAAGGTGCAACAGATTACACATAAGATGGATACGCAATGTTATGGATGTGCATTGGCCATGTAATTAATCGCACGTGACCATCATGCGCATCTCGCCAGCAAAGCCAGCTCCGTGATTGGCCCCAAATCGCCACCACCCGCTCTCAGATGTAGCGGCAGCCAACACACAGAGCCAGGCAATCTCGCGTTCACAATAGAATAGAATTCATCTCCGATTATGATCGCGATATTGCCTAGCTTGTCAGTGAACCATGGCCCTGTGCATCAACCGCCGCTCCACCTGAAAGCAGGCGATGGAGATCCAGTGCCAATCACGGAACCGGCTCCACAGCCTTTTGTTTCCTGACTGGAAGAATGAATGACGTGACGCCTCGTTCATTAAGATGTTGATTTACTGTTTCCTACTGGCGATTTTAGTTTTAAATCTATAGGCTATCACTTCGTTTTGCCATCATTTATTGTATTGATAATACACTTAATGGAATGGTAAGAATATGACATAAAACATGACATACACTTAATGAGGCTAGAAAAAACATTGCCTAAAGGTAAAAAATCCACTTGTTAATCAATTTAAGGTTGCAAATATTGTCCTTTAATGGCAAAGGTGTGACTGCGGTCTAAGTGGGGGTACTCAGAAAAATGTAAAATGCCCAGGGGGTACACCACAGCAAAAAGTTTGAGAACCACTACACTCGTAGCATGGATTACAGTATAGCTGCACCAGAGTGAGCATGTTTCAGTTTTTATGGACATATTTCCTAGACACATTAACATCTGTAAATGAAGAAATTAAAATGTAAATATTACTTGGGAAATTTTACAGTTGTACTATAAAATAAAATGGTTATATTTCTTAATTTCCGCCATATTAAACTTTTAATTAAGAATAAGCTTAGTCATTTCAATTATATTTTTTTTTTTTTTTTATTTTACAATCTTAAATATTTTGGTGGGTCTCGAAATAGATTACACTTGTCTAGGTGGGTCGTGGAATGAAAAGTTTGGGAACCCCTGCTGTGGGGTGTTTTAGTTCTGACTGTCCTTTAGCCTGATAGACTGAGGGAAAAAGCTGTCCCTCAGTCGGCTAGTGCGGGATCGGATGCTACGGAAACGTCGCCCTGAGGGCAACAGAGAGAGCAGTCTGTGGGACGGGTGGCTGGAGTCTTTGATAATCCTCCGGGCTTTCCTTGTACACCGCCTGGTGTAGATATCCTGGAGGGAGGGAAGCTCACCTCCAACAATGTGGCGGGCAGTTCGCACGACCCTTTGCAGAGCCCTGCGGTTGCCAGCGGTGCTGTTTCCAAACCAGGCGGTGATACAGCCGGTCAGGATGCTCTCCACAGTGCAGGTGTAGAAGGATCTGAGGATTCTGGGGCTCGTTCCAAACTTCCTCAGCCGTCTCAGGAAGAAGAGACGCTGATGTGCCTTCTTCAGCACTGCATCTGTGTGAGCAGACCATGTGAGATCCTCGGTGATGTGAACTCCAATGCAAGCTGTCTTGTCGATGGTGATGGGTGTGTGTTCTCTGCTCTGTCTCCTGTAATCCACCACCAGCTCCTTGGTCTTGTCGATGTTGAGTGAGAGGTGGTTCTCCTGACCAGCGCTCTCTGTGTGGGTGATTTTGTGATCCTCGAAACGAGCATAACAATTATTAGGCTCGTCCAGTAGAGAGGCGGCAATGTTCACAGTAGCTGGTTTATTCCCTTTGAAACCTGTGATGTTGTTGATGCCCTGTCACACACAACTTTGTTTTTATATCGTTGTTTGGCGGCTTTGATGGACCTCCTGAGATCGTAACTGGCTTGTTTCCGATCATCAGTGTTTCCGGATTTAAAGGCAGATGTCCGCGCTGACAAGGCAGCTCGAACATAACCCTAACCCTAACCAATAATAATAATGAACATTTATCATTAAAAAGAATACCCATCATCATCATCATCATCATTATTATAATATTATTATTATTATTACAATAACAATAATTCTACTCCTACTGATAATAAAATAATACATTATTATTATTATTATTATTAATTAAAAATAACAACAATTATTAAAATTATTATAAACAATAATAATCCATTAATAAATAAATGTATTATTATTATTAGCATATAATAGGCGTAGTGTAGGACCTGAATAGTGGATGGGGGAGCTGTTCTAATAAAGCATTGAGAACCACTGGTTTAAATGTAGATGTGTCTCGTGGCAGACGCTGAGAGCTCAGATTCACAGAAAATGTGTGAAAATCATATCAGATCGATCAAAATTCAATCAGAAAGCCATTTCTCTGAGATCCAGTGCTGGGAGCAGCTCAGTGTCTTTCAGTGATGTGACAGTGCAGTGAACACGTCTAATAAAATCCATGCTAAATATAATAAAGTGTTGATGTGATTTTAAAATAGTAACAATAATAATCAATGCATGAACATATTAAGAGACTTTAAGAGAGGTGTATGGTGACTGTATGAATGAGGGACAGGAGCTGGAATATATCAGCATTATGAAGCAACAGCGCTTATAGCAGAGCTATACAAATTCACATGCACTGATGGTCTCATAATCTCATAATCTGCTAACAAACCTGTCGCTCAAACGCTGCGTTTTCCTGGAAGCGGTGGCAGTCAGATAGAGTTAAAGCTTCAAGGCTTTGACCTTGAGCGTATCATATTCTGCTATAGCTACTGTCTGCAGCAGATGCTTATGTCTAAAACGCCGCTTTTCTGTTGATCCGTCCACATCATGTTACCTGCAGAATATGATTCTGTGAAATATGATGCAGCACATTAGCGACGATCAGAGATGTGCGCGTCTGTCAAACACAAACCGGCTGGACTTCCTGTTCTCCCGCATCACTTCCTGCCACATCTGCAGGTTGCACTAATAATCACTAACATCAATAACTCTAGATCTAACTGCACTTTTAGACTGGCGAGTTGTGTTGATGGATGAAAAACAAAGGTCACTTAAGCATACTTTTAAAAAGAGAGCTTACTACGCAAATAATCTAATTTAAAATAATATACGTTTGTGATCTTAGTGAAATGTTTCCATACACTTATGTTAATTGCTATTAAATTCAATTAAAGCTGAACTTTAGAGTGTTTTTGACCCACTTAAGTAGGACTTAAGTACATCTTTATATGAAGATTGCCTAAGTAAAAGAGCTTTTTTATCAGGCTCCTATGTTTAGGTTCAGTACTTTAACTCTAATAATAATGTAGAAAGTTAAATAACTAACATTAATATAGAAGCCTGATAAAAGTGCTTATTGTAAGTTAAAATGTCAGACGGCACTTAGATGCTTTTAAATCTGAACTCTTAATTCCATAATTACTTCTATTGTCTTTGAAATATTGTTAAAGTACTGAAGAGCATTCATGATCAACTAAAATATACTTTAATGTAATTTCTATCGAAATTCATGTGTTATGTATTTCAATATAATTGTGAATTTAGTTCAATTAAGTGTATTTATGATCTGTTGACTGTAAATGTATTACTGAATAACACACTACACTTAAAATGATAAGTACTTGTCTAGTTCTTTACATGTGCGTTAGTATGTTAGTCAACACATCAAAATAAGTGTACTTCTTTACAACACCTCAAAAGATCATTAAACATAATGATTTTAAATGTGCTTTAAAGTAAGACTTATCTTGAACAGTTTTGCTTTAAAGTACATTACAAATTAAAATACAAACCCGATTCCAAAAAAGTTGGGACACTGTACAAATTGTGAATAAAAAAGGAATGCAATAATTTACAAATCTCATAAACTTATATTTTATTCACAATAGAATATAGATAACATATCAAATGTTGAAAGTGAGACATTTTGAAATGCCATGCCAAATATTGGCTCATTTTGGATTTGATGAGAGCTACACATTCCAAAAAAGTTGGGACAGGTAGTAATAAGAGGCCGGAAAAGTTAAATGTACATATAAGGAACAGCTGGAGGACCAATTTGCAACTTATTAGGTCAATTGGCAACATGATTGGGTATAAAAAGAGCCTCTCAGAGTGGCAGTGTTTCTCAGAAGTCAAGATGGGAAGAGGATCACCAATTCCCCCAATGCTGCGGCGAAAAACAGTGGAGCAATATCAGAAAGGAGTTTCTCAGAGAAAAATTGCAAAGAGTTTGAAGTTATCATCATCTACAGTGCATGATATTATCCAAAGATTCAGAGAATCTGGAACAATCTCTGTGCGTAAGGGTCAAGGCCGGAAAACCATACTGGATGCCCGTGATCTTCGGGCCCTTAGACGGCACTGCATCACATCACATCAAATCAAATCAAATTTTCCATACAGGAACGCTACTGTAATGGAAATCACAACATGGGCTCAGGAATACTTCCAGAAAACATTGTCGGTGAACACAATCCATCGTGCCATTCGCCGTTACCGGCTAAAACTCTATAGGTCAAAAAAGAAGCCATATCTAAACATGATCCAGAAGCGCAGGCGTTTTCTCTGGGCCAAGGCTCATTTAAAATGGACTGTGGCTAAGTGGAAAACTGTTCTGTGGTCAGACGAATCAAAATTTGAAGTTCTTTTTGGAAAACTGGGACGCCATGTCATCCGGACTAAAGAGGACAAGGACAACCCAAGTTGTTATCAGCGCTCAGTTCAGAAGCCTGCATCTCTGATGGTATGGGGTTGCGTGAGTGCGTGTGGCATGGGCAGCTTACACATCTGGAAAGGCACCATCAATGCTGAAAGGTATATCCAAGTTCTAGAACAACATATGCTCCCATCCAGACGTCGTCTCTTTCAGGGAAGACCTTGTATTTTCCAACATGACAATGCCAGACCACATACTGCACCACATACTTACAAGACCCATTGTTAACTGTAAATATTCTCACATTCTCATCATTGCTGCTCTATGTACAATACCCTGAACAACCCGTCTGCACATCCCTCTTATTCACACTACTATTTATTAAGTCCCAGTACACTGTTTTTTCTTTTTTTGTAAATCTTGTTGTTTTTTGCACATCTTGTTGTTTTTTGCACATCTTATTGTTTTTTGCACATCTTATTGTTTTGCACTTTTTTATTTCATTGCACATTTTACTCTTATTTCTCTTTTTCTTACCATATGTATGCCCTTGTGTTATGTTACTTTATATAATTTGTATTCTTATTATTTTGCACTGTCCACTGAGCGGACCTGATTCGATTACATTTCACTTCTAATTATACCCTGTATAACTATTATGTGACAAATAAAGAAACCTTGAACCTTGAACCTTGAATTACAACATCATGGCTGCGTAGAAGAAGGATCCGGGTACTGAAATGGCCAGCCTGCAGTCCAGATCTTTCACCCATAGAAAACATTTGGCGCATCATAAAGAGGAAGATGTGACAAAGAAGACCTAAGACAGTTGAGCAACTAGAAGCCTGTATTAGACAAGAATGGGACAACATTCCTATTCCTAAACTTGAGCAACTTGTCTCCTCAGTCCCCAGACGTTTGCAGACTGTTATAAAAAGAAGAGGGGATGCCACACAGTGGTAAACATGGCCTTGTCCCAACTTTTTTGAGATGTGTTGATGCCATGAAATTTAAAATCAACTTATTTTTCCCTTAAAATGATACATTTTCTCAGTTTAAACATTTGATATGTCATCTATGTTGTATTCTGAATAAAATATTGAAATTTGAAACGTCCACATCATTGCATTCTGTTTTTATTCACAATTTGTAGTGTCACAACTTTTTTGGAATCGGGTTTGTAATATTTTGTTGTATTTTAAAGTAGTGCACTTCTTTTGACGTGTTGACTAACATACTAACGCACATGTAAAGTCTAACATATAAAAATAGTTACATTTTAATTAAATAAAAGTAAATGTAATTATAATTATAACTCTAATTGTTATATGATATAATTAAAGTTAATATATTTCAAATGTAGTAATTTACAGATGTGTAATTGCTAATTTATTTAAATACATCACATACAAGTTTCGATAGAAATTACATTAAAGTGTATTTTAGTTGATCATAAATACTCGTTTGTACATTTTATCAGCGATTTAACCATATTTCAAAGACAAGTTATGTAATAATTAAATTACATTTCAATATGTACTTAAGCCCTACTTAAGTGAGACTCTAAAATTCAGCTTTAATTGTGTTTAATATTAATTTACACTATCATGTAATTGCACTTGTGTCGCAAAGTATTGTATTCAGTTCTTGACTTTTTATATTTTAAAATATAATAAGTGCTCTTAAAGAGTGCCAAACCACTCTTCTGTTTCGCAAGGACACAGTCTGTATTGTTAAGACTGGTCATGATGTCACTTAATTATGTTTTAATACAGATTTGTGCATTTGTGGACTCTTAAGCAGGAACGTGGCAGAGAAGAAAGTCGATTGTCCGTGAAATATCCTGCGCTGGCGTCCCAAACCTCATAAGCCTTGTGCTGGAATAACACTGAGCGCTATGACAGAAACACACGCAGATATGACGGACTGATCGCTCTCAGCCAGAGTTTCCACATGAGGAAAATATGAAGTCATGTTCAACCCAGTTATGTTATTCCACGTCTAAATTGCACTCAATTTCTCAGCATTATTTGACATGCTGTGTTTCCCGTGCAAACAAACGTGGCCACAACATAAACTCTGCTCAGAGTGAGATCATTTCAAGAGAACCTGCTTATTTTAACCTGCTTAGCATTCATCTCCTAAAACCACAAAACCAACATCCATAAACAACAATCCAGCACTAGCACGAAACAACAGAGCCAAGTACTCAACATCTGAATGCTTTCTGTGTTTTATTAAAGCTCTTTTAACCATAAAGTAAGAAATCCGGATATATATAAGTGCTATTTTTATGGTACGCCAAAGAATACCATGATAATATGTCCAAAACACAATAGTAATTCCAAAACTAGTGGTAAACATTGTGATATATAAGTGTTTAAGTGTATTGAACGTGCACTAGCAGTATAAATTCAAATCTGGAATATAATACATATAAATATACATTTACATACACATGTGTAATCACAATTCATACTTTTTTAATGCAGTTCTGCAAAAAATAATAATAATAAATTGAGATTTATGAAATATAAACTTAGATTTCTGTCTGTCTTGCAATTTCAAATTTATACTTCAAAGGTTATCCTTTATTTGTTGTTGTTGCAATTTTGACCATATCTCACAATTCTGACTTATTTTCTTAGAATTGTGAAAAATATCAGAATTGCGTGAAAAACACAATTAAAGTCCAATTCTGAGGGCGAAAAAACTCACACAATTCTCACATCTTGTGAGTTTATATCACACAATTGTTTTTGGCAATTGTGAAAAAAAGAGACTTGTGATGTACATAAATTGCCTTCTCCAACGAGGCAGGTTGTTTGCACTTACTGTTATCAGCCGCTCCATTCGTATGTTTATTAGTATGATCTGGTTGAAGAGCCTTGCGGTAATAAAACGCCGATCGCAGCAGGAAAACTGATCTGGTTCCCTTCCTTCCCTGCTCTGAACCGCTTCCATTTCTTCATCTGCAGAAGCACAATAATTACTGTCTTCATTTTGGAACATGCACGAAAAGGATGTTCTCGCCAATCTATCAGAATATCAATCTACCTATCAGTTATTACGCCAGAGCCATAATTGAGCGTAATTAAAAACTGCACTAAGTGCTGTAATTAATGTCAGTTGTCAAGCACTAAAAGCTTTGGGGGGCGTAATAGCTGTGAGCGTCTGAGGGCCGGAGACCCCGAACGCTCGAGACGCTGGAGAGCAATTAGAGGATGACTGGACACAATCTCAAACACTTCAGATCCCTGCGTGAGGCCCTGACACGGATTCGGGATCATTATGATCAGCGGCGCTCACTTATGAAGCCTTTACAGTAACAGAAATCATTCGTGATGAACTATAAATATATGACCGTCACCATGTGAATGTGTCTGGTTCTGGTACAAAAGCAGCTTTTGATATTTTATATTCACGCTAATAATGCAATATTGATTCTTAAGTCCTTTTGGAAGACTGAAACAGAATTACATACACATAGAGAAAAAAATAAAGGTAATTCTTAATGCTAAGGTGTTCTTGTTATGCATGTTACTATTATAATAACAATTAATTATGCATAATTACATACAAGAAACACTAAGCCAAACCCTAATCATAAACCTATAACCATGTAGTAGGTACATGTAGTTAATTAATATATCTCACTACTTAAATGTATAGTTACACTGTATCAAGGACACCTCAACATAAAGTGTAACCAAATGCTTTATTGTGCCCACATTGAAAATAAACACATTAATATGCGAAACACCAACGTTTCTAAAAGTTATATTCTCTTCTCTAAAAGTATCTTTTGCTCTGCAAGGATGCATTTATTTGATGAAAAATACAGTACAAATATGAAATAATAATACAGTTAAAAATAACTGGTTTCTATGTGAATTTATGTTTAAATGCATTTTATTTCAGCATATTTAGCAGCATATTATTATGATTTATGAAGATCATGTGACACTGAAGACTGGAGTTATGATGCTGGAAATACTGATTTGATCACATTTATGCATTACAGTTTAAGAGATATTCACATAGAAAACAGCTGTTTTAAACAATAATATTATTTGACTGTTTTTAATGTCGTTTTGGTCGAATAAATGCAGCCTTGGTGAGCAGAAGAGACTTCTTTCAAAAACATAGAAAAATTGTTCCAGACTTTTTTGTAGAAATGATTCCAGATGTAAGAGCTGTCAGACTTCACCGCACGGGTTTCCATGAATGTTGTGGCTACCCAAACCTGTCCAAGTTTAGAGGTGACTCTCTCTCTCTCTCTCTCTCTCTCTCTCTCTCTCTCTCTCTCTCTCTCTCTCACTCTCTCCCTCTCTGTCTCTCTCTCTCTCTCTCTCTCTCTCTCTCTCTCCCTCTCTGTCTCTCTCACTCTCTCGTTCTCTCTCTCTCAAGTTCAAGTTCAAGTTGAGCTTTATTGTCATTCCGCTACATGTGTGGACATATTGTGGGACGAGATGTTGTGCCTCACAGGACCACGGTGCTACATAAATACAAATATACAACACGAAGTAAAACAGTATAAACCTATACACAACTAACATACTGTCAGCTTTGACTATACATATGCTATATATAAAAGTGGTTACCTATACATAAACAAAATAAAAAATACAAACTGTACAACTGTGCAGATGACTTCAAATACTGTACATGTGCAAAAAGAGAGACATTCAAGCAGCTGGCTGGGGAACAGTGTAAGGTGATTTGTGGTGCATGAGCCAGTAAACATACATACATTACAGTCGTGTATTACAATCAGTCTTTTGTGGGATTATGTACACACAATGGTGTGTGAAAGTGTCTAGTGCATGCAGAGGAGAGTGTGTTGCTACAGGTGGCTTGTGCAGGCCCGCTCAATAAAAGTTTAACAGTTTTTTCCTGAGATGTGGTAAGGGGGGGGGGTTGGGGTTTCAGAGAGGGGCGGTGTGATGTGAGTTCAGGGCTCTCACAGCCTGGGGGAAAAAGCTGTTTAGCAGTCTGGCGGAGCAGGCTCTGATACTCCGGTACCGTCTACCTGAGGGTAGGAGCTGGAAGAGACTGTGGGAGGGGTGGGTGGGGTCCTTCACGATACTTTTTGCTTTGCTGGAGCGTCGTGTAAGGAAAATGTCCAGGATGGAGGGGAGAGGGGCACCAATGATTTTTGCAGCGGTGTTCACTGTCCGCTGGAGGGTCTTGCGGTCTGCTGCACAACAGTTCCCGTACCAGACAGTGATGCAGCTGGTCAGCACGCTGAGTAAGAGCCAGGTGGAGGGTGGAGGAAATTGCATCATCCGTAGAGCGGTTTGGGCGGTATGCAAACTGGAGCGGATCGAGTGTGTTGGGGATGCTGGTTTTGATGTTGTGCATGACTAGCCTCTCAAAGCACTTCATTATGATTGGAGTCAGTGCTATGGGACGGTAGTCATTTAGACAGGACACAGGTGATTTTTTTGGTACCGGTATGATCGTTGTGGATTTGAGACATGTGGGGATGACTGCCTGGCTCAGCGAGGTGTTGAAGATATCTGTTAGGACATCTGTCAGCTGTTCAGCACAGTCTTTCAGTACGCGGCCAGGTATATTGTCAGGACCCGCAGCCTTGCGTGGGTTAATCCTAGATAGGGTCTTCCTTACGTCGGCTGGAGACAGACAGAGTGCCTGGTCGCTGGGAGGTGTGGGCAGTTTTTGTGCAGATGTGTTGTTCTGCATTTCAAACCGTGAATAAAAGTGGTTGAGTGCATCTGGGAGGGATGTGTCGTCGTCACAGGCCTGTGGCGGGGGCTTGTAGTCAGTGATGGTCTGAATGCCTTGCCACAGGCTCCGTGTGTCTCTGGTGTTTGTGAAATGATTATTTATTTTTAATGCCATATGACCGTTTTGCATTTTTGATGCCACGGGACAGATTGGCTCTTGCTGTTTTAAGGGCTGCTTTATCTCCTGATCTGAATGCTTCATCTCTGGTTTTTAGCAGCCCACGAACCTCTGCTGTCATCCATGGCTTCCGGTTTGCACGTGTGGTGATGGTCTTGGTGACTGTCACATCATCAATGCAGTTTTTTATGTAAGCAGTCACAGTTTCAGTGTACTCCTGCAAGTCTGTATGGTTATTATAGGTGGCCGCCTCTTTAAACATGTTCCAGTCTGTGTCCTGGAAGCAGTCCTGCAGTGCTGAGGTAGCATTGTCTGGCCATACCGTGATCTGCTTTTGAACCGGTTTGGCCAGTTTGAGAAGCGGTCTGTATGCTGGGGTTAGCATAACGGAGATGTGGTCCGAGTATCCGAGGTGGGGGCGGGGTTCGGCTTTGTATGCGTTTTTCACTGTTGTGTAAACAAAGTCCAGTGTGTTATTTCCCCTTGTTGCAAAGTTCACATGTTGTTAGAACTTTGGTAAAACTGACTTTAAGTTAGCGTGGTTGAAGTCGCCGGCTATGATGAAAAAGCCGTCGGGGTTATTTGTTTGTTGTTCGCTGATGGCGCTGTACAGTTCACGAAGCGCGTCCTTAGCATTTGCACACGGGGGAATGTACACCGCGACAATAACAATGGCCGTGAACTCCCGCGGCAGATAGAACGGTCGACATTTCACAACCATAAACTCCACCAGCGATGAACAGTGTTTTGATAAAACCGCAGCATTGTTACACCATTCTTTGTTGATATACACACACAAGCCACCCCCGCGAGTCTTACCAGACAGTGATGAATCTCTGTCCGCTCGGCAGCAGGAAAGTCCGTGAAGCTGAATGGCGGAGTCCGGGATGTTGTCGTTTAGCCATGTTTCAGGCTAAACGACAACATCTCTCTGTTTCAGTGAAACATGGCTAAACGACAACATCTCTCTGTTTCAGTGAAACATGGCTAAACGACAACATGGCTAAACGACAAACATCTCTCTCACTCTCTCTCACTCTCACTCTCTCTCTCTCTCTCTCTCTCTCTCTGTTGCATGCTGGGAGTGCGAGGTGGAGTGGAGCGTGTGTTTGAGAGCGTTGAGTGATTGTGTTCTTTCACTATTTCTTTTTCTTAATACTTTTTTTTACACATGTATTGATTTTTTTCCCTTGCAAATATAGTGTAGACAGTGTAGTGGGAGAGGTTGGGTTTTTTTCCCGTACGCACGACTTAAAGTCACTGCATGGTGTCCGTCCAAGTGAAAGGAGCACCAACTCTGTCGCTCCGTAATGGGTGCAGGTGTGTACCCGACCCTGGGGTGACAATAGAGGAAATGCTCCTGATCATCTGAGAAAAAGTTGGGTTTGAGAACATTGTTTCCAGCGTCGCGGATGAACAAGGCTGTGGTTGTGTTTTTTAAATCTGAGCTACTGGTCAATGAGTTGACTGTGAGCGGAATATGGGTGAAAGAAATGTTTGTTCCGGTAACCCCGCTATCTGCTCCAGCAACGAAAGTTACCATCTCTAATGTTCCACCTTTTGTAAGTAATGAGGCCATCCTAAAAGAACTTCAGAGGTTTGGTAAGATCGCAAGCCCCGTAAAAACGATCCCCCTTGGATGTAAAAATGCCGCGCTAAAACATGTTCTCTCTTTTAGACGGCAGATTTACATGTTTTTGAACTCCCCGGAACGTACATTGGAAGTTTCTTTCCGTGTCACTCATGGAGAGAGCTCTTTCATGATATATGCCAGTACTGACAGCTTGAGATGTTTCGAATGCGGGGATTTGGGCCATAAACGCCTCACATGTCCACATAAAAAGGAACAACGCGCGTCCACATCTCAAGCCAAGACGAATAACATAGAAACACAGAGTTCTCAGGAGCGGGTTAAAGGGGTCACAGATGAAGCGAGAGAGCAGCAGGAGGTGAGTGAGCTTAATGATAATATTGGCGATGTGGAAAAACCTGGCTGTAGCACTGCTGTTGACAAAGATGTGAGTGTATGTGTTGATGTTGATGAACATGAAGCTCAAAGTGAAACTGAGGATATGTCTGAGGGTGTTGTTGCAGGAGAGGCAGGTGCTTCAGAAGGAAATATGGTTGATGAAATGAAGGATTTTTCTCAGTGTACTGATGATGGGTTAAGAGATGATGATGAGCAATGGTCTGATGCTGCAAAAATGGGTGATAATGATTTATACACTCTAGATAATTTCCTTGACGAAATTAAAGGAAAAACTGGAGTCGAGATAAGTGACTTCTTTCCTGATATTGAAAAGTTTGTTTCTTCTGTTATGGTGGTTAAGAGAACAAGTAATTATGAAGAACTGTCTCAACAGAAACCTTCCGTCTTAAGAAGCACTTAACTGTCACAAGATCGGGGAAAAAGTCAGGTAAAGCAAAGGGAAAATCTAAATAGTTATGATGTTTAAGAACTTCTTTTTCTTTCTTTATGTTTTCCTCTTTCTATCTCTCTTCATGATGGAAACCTTGAGGGTGGGATCCTTAAACATAAATGGATTGAGGGAGGAGAAAAAGAGAAACTTATTGTTAGAATTCATAAGAATAAAGTATCTAAGTGTTGTTTTTTTGCAAGAGACCCACAGTACTGTTAGTAATGAAGTTGATTGGGGTTTGTGGTGGGAAGGGGAGAGAGTGCTTAGTCATGGGACCAATCTTAGTGCTGGGGTGGCAGTGCTTTTTTCTCCTGCTCTTAAAGTTAACATTTTGAGCAAAACTGAAATAGAGCCAGGAAGACTGGTAGCTGTCAGAGCTGAAATCAGAAACTTCTCTTTCTTATTTGTTAGTATTTACGCTCCCAATAATGGAGCAGATAGACTACAACTGTTTGTTAAACTAGAGGATTTTTTAAAGCAGCAGTAGGATGGGGACTTTATTATATTAGGTGGTGATTGGAACTGCACTTTAGATTTCACACATGATAGGAATGGTGAAGAACCACACATGCAGTCAGCTTCTCGTCTGGCCAGTGTTATGAACAATCTAGGGGTTTCAGATGCTTGGAGAGAACATAATCCTTTAGCAAAGCAGTATACTTGGGTGAAATTTAATAATGGGAGGGTTTTTGGTGCACGGTTAGATAGGATTTATGTATCATTTCATATATTACTGTAAGAAGTAAAAACTGAACCTAGAACAACTTCATTTCATATAATTATTGGTATATACAATATTTTGTATTGCAAGCAAATAAGTCTGACTTTTAGTAATTAGCTTTTTTTAGCATTTACTACAAGGCATTTGTGAAGTATTAGTACTGATAATATTTAAATATGTAACAATATAAGCCAATAACATTGACAGCAGCATTAAACATGCTAAATAATTAAATAACTAAATAAAGTGCTGTCAAACGATTAATCGCGATTAATCGCATCAAAAATAAAAGTTTTGTTTACGTAATATATGTGTGTGTACTGTGTTTATTTATTATGTACAAAGAAATACACACAGATGCATGGATAACTTTAAGACAAATATGTAACTTTTATATATGAAATATATTTATATATGATGTAAATTATATGAATATAGACATAAATATAAACAAATATATTTTGAATGTGTGTGTGTATTTATATATACATAATAAATATACACAATACACACACATATAGTATATAAACAAAACTTTTATTTTGGATGCGATTAATCATTTGACAGCACTAATATTAATAAAATAATCACAATTGTAAATTCATACTTTATCAGTTTATTATTATTTTTTAAGTATAAAATATTGCAATAATCTGTCAACATTTCTTGTTTTACTCTGCAAAAGCAAAAGTACAAAGTTAGATATGGTAAAGCTGCATACAGTATAGTAGTATTAATAACAGTAATCAGTATTATATAGCTTGTATTAGCGAGCATAAACACAATTTACAATTTCATTCAAATGCAGAGACTTCAGTCTGTATATATATAAATATGTGTCCTGCCAAAATAATTAATAATGACTAATAATTTCTGTTTCAGGACATTTAAAGCTAAAAGGCCTGGACTCCAGCAGCGTTCCCGCAGGTGTGACGCTCATGTAAACATTAAACATCCGTCTTGGGCCAGTTACGCAGCACATAATCACGTCTGATGGTGTGTTTGACCTCGCTGCGGTCTGGAGCGATCCGCTGGGAAATGAGATCGCTCCGATGAATGAGCCTGCACTTACCAGGGATGTGTGTTTATGATGTCATCGGCCACTGATGACATCATCAGCCATCTCTGCAACTCTTTATGATGACACCATCCCCTCCAGACAGCTTTACAAGCAAACGCATTGATTATGAAGCACGGAGCTCCGTCGTGAATGATCGAATGACTTCCACATCAGAAACCATCTGCTTCCCCAAAAGTGTTCGGTTTCTCCGCGCAGATGTGGAATGTTATTCCCACCTGAATACACCACAGTATAAATAAAAAAAAGCCCGTTTCCCCCATCGGGTACTTGTGTTTCATAGGCCAGATCATTAATCACTGCATTCTCTAACGAGGAATATGCATCAAAATCACTGACTTCGCTCTGGAGTCCATTAGAAAGTTTTAATTTGTCTGGAACGAGGGACGCCATTCCAAAACCTAGTGAGCTTCCTACTTAGACAGCATTTTAAGGTCCTAGTAACTTCTCCGGCTATATCCCATAAACAATCTCAATCTGATGAGTTCAGTGGTCCAGTATTCTTTGACTGTTGATTAGAAATATAATTGGACAGACTTTTTATTATTTTGCCCTAACTGCTTGCATTAAATAGCTACAGGACTATACACTGACTGTGCAATTACAAAAACATCCACATTTGCTACTATTAAGGTGTGTGTTAGGTGTGAGTGTTGGTTTAGGGTTGTCATCACACGGGTTAGTGGTTAGGTTTTGGGGTAAAGGTTGGCTTAAGGTTAAGGTTTGATTTACATGTAACTACAACTGCTTATTAAATATCAGTACCTTAAATGTAATTTCAAGACAATACACAAATCTATAAGTAAATCGTATCGTAACGGTTTAGTAGTGAAGGCCACCTAATACGAAGTGTGATCATATAATTAATGCAATAATAAAATGTACTTAGAAACATCGAATTAAAAAGGATTTTACTCAATATTTGTACTAATAGAGGTTATTAACCTTGTGCTGCTGAAAATCATTTGCCTAATTTGGTGTTCCTGATTTAAAATGATGGGTCATTCAAAAATTGTGTGTACATTTTTATTATGCTATATTATCACCAAATATTAAACTGCATTTATTTGTTTTTTTCATTTAGCACAGGTTGTGTATTTATTTATGGTTGATCATAGGTCTCTTTGATCTGAGCATATCTGCATAATTATATCTGCATAATTATAACAAATATTGCCAAAAGTATCCACGAATTATGTTATTGTTGTTGTTGTTTTGTTGATTTGTTTGTTCATTCATGAAAAAATAGATGCATAAGCTAACTGACAGCAAACAAATTGATAAAGACATAGAATTCAAGATTGAGTAATCTATGTTTTTAGGCATAAACCTCTCAAGACAAATCAATTTACCTTTGTGGTATGAAAAAAACTTAATCTACACATGTACAATTCTGCTTCTAAATGTGTCTTGTTTTTTATTAAGATGTTTACTAAACAACATGGAACATAAAAACAACATAACATTAATAAAACCAAACTATATAGGCCATCTAATGTGTTCAGATCATAAGTATTCCAGTCTTGGTGATCTTGGTGATCGCAAATATTTAGATGTGTGAAGAATGGTTAACTTTATCTTTATTAAAACATAAAATGCTCTCTTTCTCCAACAAACACACAGTATCGCATTTCCAAAATACATTTAGACATTTAACTAAAAAACAACATCAAAATAGAAAGAAAAGCTTATTACTGCTTGAGTTTCCAAACACATCAAGTTAATCTCTGGCTTCTCTCCAGTGTAAGAATAAAATGTACTTCAAACATTCAGTGATGTTCCAGTTTGGCCAGAAATGAAGTATTTCTCTAACTTGATTTTGCTGTAGTTTGGCAAGGACTGTATTGGCGCTTTTCTCTCTCTTTCCCTCGATGCTGGCTCTCATTCGTGAGTAGTGAGCTAGTTTTTGGTGGAAGAACTTCAGTTTAGACTTTCTTGAACCCCGAGTAGAGTTCATTCCTCAACAGTGCAGTCAAAGTGTTTTAAAAGAGCCCGTCTGAGCCAATCAGGCTGAGGCGTGACAGATGCGCCGCGGCCTCCTCGAACCCTGAGCGCGATCACTGGAGCAGGCAGAGAAAACATGAGCTCATGGCTCTCAGCTCACTTTTCCACAGAAACACAGCGTCAGACCTCTGCTATGCTCACCTTTCTGCAGAACATCTGCTTTTTCCCTTGGAAGAGTTATTGCGGTGGGTTTTCTGTTTTTCCTGCGAGTTTGTAGTTTCCAGATGTTTCGTAACCATGAGTTCACCGAGAGACTGTTAGTAACACATTGTCGCTTTATGAGGGAAATATTCAAGGGAAATATCACTTGGGAACAGAATAATTTTTGTCAAGATATGCATAAAAGTGTGAATTTAGCAATTTAGCAAACTTTAAAAAGGGTACTTATAGATATAATGCAATTTAAAAGAGTATATTTAAGTATAAACGGAATGTAAAGTTTTCAGACACGTTGCTGCATGTTCATTTTTATAGTAGTTTAAATTAATATAACATGCAGTAAAAGCTGAACTTAAAAGCATTTTAGACCAACTTAAGCACATCTTTATATGCAAGGTCATAATTACGTCTGTAATGTCTTAAATATGGAAAAAGTTCTGCTGAATGTGCTGATGAGCAATTATGAAAGTTGTGTGTCATGTATTTAAATTTGCAATTTAAATTTAAGTGTGAAACACTCATGAAACACTCAATTAAGTGTACTTAAATGTGAAACACTCATTAAACACTCAATTAAGTGTACTTAAATGTGAAACACTCATTAAACACTCAATTAAGTGTACTTAAGTGTGAAACACTCATTAAACACTCAATTAAGTGTACTTAAATGTGAAAAATTCATGAAACACTCAATTAAGTGTACTTCAGTGTGAAACATTCATGAAACACTCAGATAAGTGTACTTAAGTGTGAAACACTCACGAAACACTCAATTAAGTATAATTAAGTGTGAAACACTCACGAAATACTCAATTAAGTATACTTAAGTGTGAAACACTCATGAAATACTCAATTAAGTGTACTTAAGTGTGAAACACTCATTAAACACTCAATTAAGTGTAAAACACCCGAGAAACACTCAATTAAGTGTAAAACACATGAAAGTGTCTCTTTAATCAATGAATGGCATTTTATTTTATCAATATCACCTGCAAGTATACAGTATATAATTTAAAGGTTTGAAGTACACAACAAGTGCACATTCAATACATTTAAGCATGTTTTTTTCACAACGGTAAGGATGCAAAAATTGTATTGTTTTAAGGAAGTATATATATATATATATATATGTGTGTGTGTGTGTGTGTGTGTGTGTGTGTATTATTTTCTAGATGCTTACTGCTCATTTCATCCATTAAAAGTGTTTTTTTTATTTTTATATTTGAGAAAAATCATAGTTTACAGTGACTTTGACCAGCTCACAGTCACTACTTTTGGACAGATGGATATATGGATATATATATATATATATATATAGATGATAGATGGATATATAGATGTATAGATGGACAGATGGATATATGGATATATAGATGGACAGATGGATATATGGATATATAGATGGACAGATGGATATATAAATATATAGATATATAGATGGATATATGGATATATAGATATATAGATAGATAGATGGATATATAGATATAAAGATGATAGATGGATATATAGATGGATAGATGGATATATAGATATATCGATATATAGATGGATATATAGATGGATAGAAAGATATATAGATCAATGGATATATAGATGGATAGAAAGATATATAGATATATAGATGGATATATGGATATATGCATATATAGATATTTAGATGGATATATGGATATATAGATGGATTGCAAGATAGATAGTAGATAGATAGTAGATAGATAGCTAGATAGTAGAAGAAGATAGCTAGTAGATAGATAGAAGATAGATGGATAGAAAGATATATCGATGTGTAGATATATAGATGGATAGAAAGATATATGGATATGTAGATATATAGATGGATAGATGGATATATGGATATATAGATATATAGATGGATTGAACTATGTTCAATAGTTTCTCAATGATTGTGTCAGTCCTGCTGCGCTGTCAGATCTCCACATGGACTCTTACAGTGTTAGTCCAGAGAGAACGGTTAGACTGAAGTGCACTCGCTGCTTCTATGAAACGACACACACACACAAGATTTAGCTTGAACAGCTGGAAGTTGATGTTCTGATCACACACACTCACACACACTGACACACTCACACACACTCACACTCACACTCACACACACTGACACACACACAAGATTTAGCTTGAACAGCTGGAAGTTGATGATCTGACTAGAGCCGCTCAGGAACTGTTTGCTGGAATCACTTGGATTGGAGGATAAACAGCAGAATTCCTTCAGGATTGGGTCTCTGACTGGACATGATGTTTCTAGTTTTTATGGAGTATACACACACACACACTCACATGTGCGCACTCACTTATGAGGGGCCGTTCAAGCCTTAATTCATTCTGGCACTCTCACACACATACATTCTCCATTCACATACATATATTTTTGCACACACACACATACATTCTCCTTACACATACATACATTCTCCTTTCACACACATACATTCTCCTTGCACACACATACATTCTCCTTGCACACACATACATTCTCCTTACACACACATACATTCTCCTTGCACACACATACATTCTCCTTGCACACACATACATTCTCCTTACACACACATACATTCTCCTTACACACACATACATTCTCCTTACACACACATACATTCTCCTTGCACACACATACATTCTCCTTGCACACACATACATTCTCCTTACACACATACATTCTCCTTACACACACATACATTCTCCTTACACACACATACATTCTCCTTACACACACATACATTCTCCTTACACACACATACATTCTCCTTACACACACATACATTCTCCTTACACACACATACATTCTCCTTACACACACATACATATATATAGAATGTATGTATTTCTTAAGAAAATATATGTATGTAAGAGAAGAATGTATGTATGTGTGAGAGAGAGTATAGTGGAAACGGAAGGCGTATAGTGGAAACGGAAGGCAGGTCAGGCGCGATCAGGGTTACCGGGACAAATCCTGATCAGCATGGCTGAGGCAGATAAGGTGGCCGCTGGAGCACTTCAGCAAGCTATTGGGGTTTTAAGAAATATTTTTTAATCTCCTGAAACGGTTAAATCTTTGGCCTCGTCCCTTGAGCGACCTACAGGCTCATCTGACCGCGGTCAAGCCAGCCGCAGTTCAGAAAAACACGGTCAAGCCAGCCGCGATTGAAATTTTAGTGCGCGCGTATTACTATGATTACGGTAATCACCGGAACAACACAGAGGGAACGCGCTTTGCTGACATTTTTTCGGGAATCCCACGGGTCACGGGAATCCCGCGGGATGGGAAACAAAATCGCTACGAATCACGTGATTGGGACGGGAGAGGAACAAATTTAATCGGGAGTGGGCGGGACCGGGAATAGAAATGATACCCAACTTTACACACAAATATACCTTTTATATAAATAAACTATAAACTGTATATTTTAATTCTGAACTCAATTCTAGTTGCCCTGTCTCTTTATGCTCTCCTCCTGTTTGCTTTGGTGTGGCTGGTTAAGTGAATGACGCAGTCCGTGATGGACAGATTGTTAACGGCTGGTCTATGTGGTAATACACTCGGGCAGGACATCCAAACGCTCATCATTCATCAACCTCAAATATGGCTTTTCATCTGAAAGATGTATGTAGTAGCAACTTTAGGGGTCGTTCACATATCGCGCCTAAAAACGCGTGGAAAACGCTAGGCGCGCTGCTTTCTCCTTTTTTCCAAAGCGCTCGGGCGGTTGCGCTCCGGAGGCGTTTGTCGTTGAGCAACCATCAGCTGCGCTCTCCGTTACAAGAAGGAAATTTCGTCACATGACCTGCGGTGCGCTTGCGGCATTCTGAAAAGTTTAGATGTTTTTATCTCAACCGCGTCGCTTCTATTATGAGCGCGCATACCGCGCGTCTACATTTGAAATAACGAACTTGAGCGCGCAAAAGACGCGATATGTGAGCGGCCCCTTACATGGCCGCTCAATATGATGTTAACCTAGAGAAATGTGCGCTATTGAAGTGTTTGTGTGGAGAGTGGAAGCGTGTTTGCTGCAGGACAGGCTCCGGTGCGCTCACTTGCTCTTAAAATCTCCGTCATTCTTGGTCATACAGATAAAAGTAGCCTAATACATCTTTCGAATCTGTAAAGACTCTACGTTTATTTGTGTACACTCAGAATAACAACGAAATGTTGCGCTTTTAAGCAAACAGGATGCGCTTTAGGTCTCATGTGAACTTGAGCGAGAAACTCCGTCTTTGAAAAATATATCTATAGAGAGTGAAATATCAAAAAAAAACAACAACAAAAAACATAGAAGATGTGTGTGTTAGCATGAATGATTTACATGAAATGTAATCTGTGCAACACTGTGCATAAGATGGCTTTCAGTTCAATATAATAACAAAAACAGGGGCGCGGGAAGATGTTTTATGTAGGGGGTGCTGTGGGGGTGGGGGGGGTGGGGGGTAGTCAATTGCTGCGTATAAATATTACGGGAATAGGTTACAATGAATTCATGACAATGTTTTACATTCAAGCTATATTCAAGCTTAAAAACCCTTGGAAATGTATAGTGAAAAGTTCTTTTAAAAGCGTCTGGAATGCAATAAAGTAATTTTAAAGCTGTTTTTAAAGCATTTGCTGCATGGATTAAAAAGATAGGCGAATAAATAATTCACATAGGCCTATCAGTCAGACAAAATTGCATTGCAGCAAATCCTTTAAATTTCAAGGACAAAGATTTACATACTTTTTTTATTATTGAATACAATTATAAAATAAAACGCAAATTATAATCGGGCCTGTTTTAAGCTTTCCCTTATTTCAAGGTTCAAGGTTCAAGGTTCAAGGTTTCTTTATTTGTCACATAATAGTTATACAGGGTATAATTAGAAGTGAAATGTAATCGAATCAGGTCCGCTCAGTGGACAGTGCAAAATAATAAGAATACAAATTATATAAAGTAACATAACACAAGGGCATACATATGGTAAGAAAAAGAGAAATAAGAGTAAAATGTGCAATGAAATAAAAAAGTGCAAAACAATAAGATGTGCAAAAAACAATAAGATGTACAAAAAAAGAAAAACAGTGTACTGGGACTTAATAAATAGTAGTGTGAATAAGAGGGATGTGCAGACGGGTTGTTCAGGGTATTGTACATATTTGTATATTTTAGAGGGTGAGGTGACGGGGAAAAATGACTCGCCATCTCCTCATTGGACGTGCAGAGAGAAATATATGCACCTTAACGGATTACATAGGCTAATGAAGAGTTTTTGCTTTGCTTTGAATTATTTCGTTTTAAAGTAGTATTTTAAAGCTTTCTATTGATATATGTATCATATCTCTGAGCCAGTTTCGAGTTGCCGAGTTTCGGTTCATCATTGACGGCAGAAAGTGCATTCTTTGTTTTCCTATTTTATAAAAGCACAATGTTGATATTGTGAATGTACACAAATAAAAGTAGACCCTTTACAGTTCCAAATGATATATTACTCTTACCTTTATGAGAAAAAAAATCACACGGCGTATTTTAAGTAGTTTTTTTCTGTAAGAAAAAAATCCTCCATGTCCTGTAAAGCTCGCTTCAGCTTCCACTGAACAAAAAACTACATTTTGGGTTTTTATTCAACTAATAAGGTGGGCACGCTGTGATCTGTACTATATTTTTAATGTAACTGACAGATTTCGGCAAAAAAAAAACAACAACACGGGAGTGGGAGGGAATGGGAATCATTCTTCCGGGAGTGAAACGGGACAGGATTTTCCCCCAGTTTTTTCGTGGGATTGGGACGGGAAGAGATTAATTTTTGTGGGAGTGGGACGGGAGAGGTTTGAGAATTCACTCCCGTGTCACCCTCTACTAGACGCCCAGAACTGAGATATAATTACATTTTTCGTTATTTTTGTTTTGTTTGTTATTCGTGTTATATATTGGTGTCTGACGTTTCTGTATTAGGCCTACTATATTCTTCTACCATTTCTAATAAGTATGTAAGGCCCGCCTCGATCGACCCAATGACGGCAGTCGTTCAGCGGGTGAAGGGCTTTGCGTGTTACAGTCTTTCCTTTTCACGACACAACAAGAACATTAAAATGGAACACTTTTTCTTATTATATATTTTGTCTCGTTATTTCATCTGACTCCATAAAATGAAAAGGGTTTTAATGATATCTGTGCATCATTAAAATATGAACGAATGATTGATTATTCTTATCAGCTCTTTTTAATACTTTACCTGCTCAGATATAGGGAAGCTATATCGCTCAGAGGTCCTGTTTTCCACAGGTCTCACGGACACAATCTCGTCAGGCCCGGTCATCAGTCAGAGGTAAATTATGGTTATGTATCTAAGATTTGCCGTAAATTCACACGTACACAATCAGAGACATCGAATAACCCCCTTGGAGCCCCCTCAGAACTTGAGTTCAATCGTTTACTTCAGTAAAGGGTTTTGGCCACTATTAGATATGTTAGCAGATCAATGTACCACACTCGTAATAGATTTGGGTTGGTCAAATCTTTGTTTAAAGTAACATTAAATCAAAGTCAGAGGTGTGGACGTACCCGAATTCAGTCTGATCAGACGGCGTTCACCGTCCCTGAACGGAATTAGCCCGTCCCTACACCCA